>UFQX01000073.1:420047-449217 GCA_900497675.1 Arapaima gigas
CCCCCCCCCCCCGCCCCTCGCCCCCACGCGGGCGGTCCGCAACCTGTGCGCCACGCAGAGATATATGTTTTCTGCCCGGTAACTGTTTCCTACAATTCGTGTTCACTGTCGCACTTCTACCTCCCGGCCCACCGTTCTCGGGCGCGCGGCCACAGCGTTTACCTGTTTAACGCCCCCGTTTTACGACGAGACCCCCCTTCACGCTCGCAAACCGGGGAGCGCAGGTTGTTCGCAGCCGCCAAACTTCTCTCATTTTGCTCGAAAGCAGTTCCACTTTGCGCTGCTGTAAAAACAGGAGTCCGGCCATCAGATTGGCGCCACTGGAATACAATTATGAAAATAATATTTATTTTTACGCGTTAACACGTGTATTAAAAGCAAATGCGGACTGTTATTTATCCCCATTCTCGCTATGTCTCAGTATCAGCGCTTGTTTTATTTTTCCCTCTCTCTCTCTCTCTCTCTCTCTCTCTCTCTCTCTCTCTCCTATCGGCCAGCCCCCCCCTCACTGCCTCCCCCCAGCCTCTAGTGCCTGGGAGGGGGCGGGATGGGGGGGAGCCCTGCCTCTTCGCCTCCCTCACATCAATGCCCGGCTACTCACTTTCCGATGTTGCACGACGGGAAATGCTTTGAATACTTGCGACATGGCCGCGCGCATTGATCGCCGAGATTGACAGCACTAAAACCATCGCCCCCACTTGTTCCTCAGACAGGGGGAGGGGAGGGGGGGGCGCGCCGAGAAGAGAAATAAAATAGATGATATAACAAAAGACGCTCGCAGTCTTGACAGTTAAACTTGTCTTAAAAAAAGATCGGGATTCCCTCCGCATGGCCCGTGGGAACACCAGCAGACTTTAGTTTTCTTGTTTCTTTCTTTTCATTTTTGTTTTCTTTTTCCTCTTTCTCTGCAGAGAGCAGGGATTGTTGTTTCGCAGAAATAAAAAATAAAAAAAAAAACACGGAAAAGGGATACGGCAAGGAGCGCCGCGCGCGCGCGCGCCCGTGTGTTTCGCACACTCTCTCCGCGAAGGTAAAGCCCGAGCGAACGTGTGTTTTCTGTGCGCTTCTTTTGTCTGTCGCCGATCTGTCATCTCATTCATATCACTAACAACGTCTGTTCTGTTTTTTTGCGGGTTGAGCACCGACCTGCCATTTAACTGCCGGAAGCCCGCGGTTGTGTTTATTTTTGTTTTAGCCGCACTATTGCGCGCGCCAGCCGCCTGTCTGCGCGTCCGCGGCACTTGCGCTTGTTTCTCCGCGGACGCGGTTTACAAAAGTGTCCGAATTCGGGATTGTGCCTCCTGCCCCCCCTCCCTTCCATCTTCAGCGTCACTTTCATCCAAGTGCGCCCACCTCGAACCCACCGCCTTGCCCGTTTCCCATTCCTTCGAGGGTAAATCCGTGCGCGCCTCCGTGTCCCGGTTTGTGACGCCGCGGACGAACTCGGACCGCCGGGTGGCTCGTGGACGCGACGCCTCAGCGGCAGTTTCACGTGGCGCCACAGCGCGGTACTCTCGGACGGCGGTGACGGCCGCGCGCCCCCCGCGTGCAGCCCCCGTCCGCGGGACTCAAAAAACAAAACTTTCTTTTAAGTTTTTTTTTGCGTGTTTTTATTTTCCAAGCACGAGGTGAAATATATAAAGGACGTATTTAATAATCGGAGGGGACGGGGAGGGAAGGAGGGGGCGCAGCTTGTCGGCGCTGTCGCTCGCGCTCCGGGAAATTGTCGCCGAGTGTAACTTTCGCTCGAGGGTCACGAGAAGAATGCATAAGTCATAAATTAAAATAAAGCGCTCATACGCGGCCGGTCCTTTTAGAGACAATACCGCGCGTGGACGAGCCGGGGGTCCCCCTCCAAAACATCTCCAATAAGTAAGTATTATTATTATTATTATTATTATTATTATTAATAATAATAATCATTTAAAATAATTTTACCCTTATTGTTATTATTGTTACTGTAATTATTGTTGTTGTTATTACTATTACATCACTGAACACATCTCGTGCAGAACCTGCAGTTTTCATTTGTCATTTAAATGCTAATAATTAGTTGTCAATGTTTAAGACAATATTGACGAAACACAAAGGAAGTTTTTAATGAGTTTATACTGTAGGATGTTAATACAGTTCGTTGTAACTACAGCCTGGATTCGGGCGAATGTTTGACGTCGTACAGGAATGTATGTGAAATTTATTGTCAGCGATGCTTTTTGCATGTTTTTAATTTTGAGGCTGTTTTTAAACATTTTTTTACTATAACATATTTTTAAGAGGAAAAGCATAAGTTTGATTTTTCTCTTATTTCGTGGAAAGATGATTTGAGGAAGACAATTTTTGACACCTCTGGAAGAAGGGTTTGCAGTCGCCGGGGTTTTGTTCCGTGGCGTGCGTGTGTGTGCGTGCGTGTGCGTGTGTGTGTGTGTGTGCGTGTGCGTGTGTGTGTGAGTGTGTGAAGTTCATCTGGACAACCGAGATAAATTCCTTTTAAAGGGTGTTTCCCCAACATCACACAGTCGCTCCTCAGATAGACCCGGCCGCACTTCTGCGCGCAAAGCGATAATGTAATAATAAGAAAACTTTTATTGTCCAAGTACGAAATTCGGGAACACCAATCAAAAATAAAACTGCAAAAGGAATATGCAATAATATAAGCAGTCATTTAGGCAGTCAAGCCTACTTTAAATCAGGCAAATAGTAGAGAAAACATTTACAGTGTGTGTATTGCTAAATGATCAAAATTGCAATTTTTTATCAGTCATTTCCAAGCCGTAGACTGTCTGCCCAAGCGGGATTTTCTTATTAAATATAGAACAACTTTTGCCATAGTTGCCTTCTCTCTGTAACTGTATGTGGCCAGTGATGATAACTAAGTGTTTTATAAAGCATTCTTGTCCTAAGTGATTGGGGGGGGGGGGGGGGGTCTGTCTGAAAGACAATCCTTCTCTGGGGCTGAACTTGATCCCCCGGCGGTATGTTGTTTTCAGCAGTTGCTGTTTGCCCTCAGTTGCCACTTCTGCCTCATAAGGTAACATGGCTGTGGGCTCCAATGTGGGTCCAAATGGCACGTTTATAATTAGACTGCCCCTTCAGCACATTGTCCTCACTGCTGGACAGGGGTCTAGTGGACAGTGGTTTGCAGGACAGGGGGATAATGGACAGGGGTGTCGTGGCCAGCGGGCATCTGGACTCCGTCCCTCCAGGCAGCATTTTGTGCCACTGTTTCTCTATCTCACTGTTTCGCCCTTTCACTCTTTTTAAGGACCAAACAATCAATAAAAACCCTCAGCTCCTTGAACACCCCTTTCTTTTTATCTTTTTACAATGTTATGTCGCGGTCATGAAAATATATTAAGAAATTAATAATAATAAGGGTAAATCAATAGTAATTTGATTAATCTTGACAAAGGAAGGAAGACAACATTAGGAACAGATATACTTTTTTCCTTAAATGCTTCCTCTTTTATTAGATGTGAAATTAATACCTTGCCTTCAGTGTGTTTATTGCGTGTTCCGTCAGAATTTCGGCGTTTATTCACGCACCACGCGGGGGGCAACGGGAGTATTTGCCCCCCGAAAGTTGAAACCTTTCATGTATTATCGTTTGTTCTGAGTGTCGAGGTTTGCGAAGCGCCGTTTCTCGAGTCGTGTTTTTGCCGGTTGTACGGAACCGGGGACACTTTTCCGGGAAGCGAGAGATGTTTCCGGGAAGCGCGGACCGCAGCGCCGCTACTCGCCCTGTCCGCGCGCTCCCAGCGCCTCCGCATCCTCGCGCCTCCGCGCCCGAGCCTCCGCGTGCCGCCGATTTCGGAACCTGAGTTCCGGAGATTTTTGGTGATTTTTTTTAACCCCCCCCCACGCGGCTTCACTCCAGCGGACCTTGAACTGCACCAGTGCCGCTAAAACATTAAAATACGTGACTGTGTCCAGTTTTACACGTTATTCTCCCAAATTTCCCAAGCGATTCACCGGACGCTCAGAACAAACTGCCTTTACAGTTGTGCCTTTTTTTCTAATTATTCTCCAATATTTCTATTACAGATTTTTAAAAACTATTTTTGTTACTGAGACATGTAAAGCAGTTTTTACAGAGTTCTTTTTATATTTGTACAGTTGTTCAGTTTGTTTCAAGCTCGCATACTTTACACACTATAAATAATGGGCTCTGTAATTTTGGACTCTGCAATAATGGACACATATCTGACACTGTAATATCTGATACTGTTATAATGGACACTGTAATATCTGTTAAAATTTGCATTAATATCTGACACTGTAATACTTGATACTGCAACCAGAGACACTGGACTATATGACACTGTAACTGAAGCTGTAATATCTGATAGTGTAATAGTGGCACTAATATCTGACACTGTAATATTTGACACTACAATACTGGGCACTGTAATAATGGACATTTGTATTTCTTTGTGTAGCAGTGAACAGTGACATTCAACACTGCAGCAGTTGACACTGTAACTATAGGCATTAGCAATGGACACTGTAACACTGTAACATGTAACACAGCAGCGCTGTCACTGTGGACCCAGCAACCATGTGGTCTCTACTGTAACCCAGCCTGTGGATTATAAGAGTGGCTTCACCTGGCTGTTATGTGAGAGGGATTCTGTAGGTCCAGAAAGGAGGACTGGAATCTGCTACTTGGTACCTGGGGCTTTGTTTGCTCTAGTTGGGCTTCTCACTTTTGGTGTGTGTGTGTGTGTGTGTGTGTGTGTGTGGGGGGGGGGGGGTAACACATCATGTCACCTTGTTATGGATTTAAATCATGTTTTAGTTCTTTGTCAGTAACTATTGTGCTCATTAATCTTTGGGGGATATGAGGTACTTTGCCCGACCCGTTGGTGGGTCCGTTTCAAGCTAATTGAATGCTGACCTCCCGGGACCACCCTGCATAAACAGATACCACTGCAAACCTTTGCAACAAATGGAAGGGAAATATTTCTTAAATGAAATATTTCACTGTCACCCCCTATTTTCTTTAATGAAAATAATTATTTAAAATTTAGTTTTGCTAAAACCTGGCCCAAAAACTACATTGTGTTTTATATTCTTTTCTTCTGAAATAATTTCTCTCTCAAATTTCCTCCCTGCTACTTCACACTCAAATTTGGGTTGCTGGTAATATAAAATTCATGTCTTCTAAAATCAATGCAGGTGAGATATTAATTTTCCTGCTTGCAGAATTTTCCACTTTCCAGTTACTCTGATACAGTGACTTTCTCTGTGCATACTGTATGGAATACATTTTTTATTATGTCTTTTCAATAATTTGTAGAGCAGCAGCACTAACGGTCATTTTAGCAGCTGCATATGCGACTGTAATAGAATATAGAGATGGAGAGAATAATGGCTCTTATAGACCTCATATTTAGAGGCAGCAATATTCTTTTTGAAGGAATAGTTAGCAATATCGATTCGAGAGAGTGGTTAAAAGTGTTACCTTGAAACAGGAGGTGAATTATTGGCCCACTTTGCTATTTTTTGCTATGCTTTCCCCCCTAATGTTTATATGTACTACGCGGAGGGAAAGTTAAACAAAAAAAAATAAAATGTTTTATTATTTTTTTTTAAATTGAGATTGATGAGCAGTAATTGCTTCTCTGTGGTTTGATGAAATGTAATCAGCAGTTGCCATTCTGGAGAAGTCAGCTGGTCGGCATTATTGCCTTTGCTTTTGCTGAACTTCCACACAGTGGAATGCCACAATAGGTTAAATTTAAAAAAAAAAAAAAAAAAAAAAAAAAAAAGTCTTGCCTTTTTGCCAAACGTCTTATCCGGATCAATTATTTCTGTGTGCTGGCAAACTGAATATTTTCCATTGGAATCATATTATGAATAGCGTACTGTTTGCAGCTCTATTTCACGGTGGCCTTGAAGGAGTGCCGCCTCCCGGAGATAAGCGAGGGCAAGAACATGGATGTGACACAGAACACATGGTCATAGTTTATTTTCCTTTTTGGCATCAACCTTTTTTTGTTGGTATTATATTAGAAGCACATTTATCCGATTAGGGGGAGTTTGTCTTGTTTTAGAAGGCATTTATTTTGACAGGAATTGATGCATATGGACACATGTATAACATTAAACAAATAGAGTGAACATAAACAGAAGAGCAGACGGCATGAATAGCCAGAAGGTACTGCAGCATGTGAAGGTTTTGGGCAATTAAAAATTTTTTTGACCTTTAAGAACAGAAACGCACAAGTACTGCTGAATGTGCCGATAATTCGCTCACCTCGCGATATCCGAAAAAAAAACACGTCCCGTTCCACCGTCAGCTTGTTTGTAATTATTTTTTCTTCTCGACGTTTTTGCGCCGCCGGCGTGCGGATCAGTGCAAGAGCAAAATCGTCGCTCTCCTCGGCCGCGTCGGCGCCGCGACGAATGATCGTCAGCTCCGTCGGAGGTGCATTTTTAACGCTGCCGATGAATTAGTAAAATTGTGAGCGCTGGACCCGTGCCACTTTTTCTTTCCCCGTTCGCGTGAGCTTGCCGAGCGAGGATCCTCAGCCGAGCGCTCGGCCCGCGTATGGCAGCGCGAGCCCGGCGGAGTGTGATTAATGCAGGTTCGGATACTGCTTGTATCACCATATTGGACGGCTTCTCCCATACAAACAGACTCCTAATGATAAGAAGAGATGAGAGGAGATAAACAACAGCAGGTCGGGTGAAGTTAAATAGGTACGGCAGAAGTGAGGGAGGATAGCAGGCCTAATAAATATGGGAGCACATGTTGTGACATCTGTCTTTATTAGTGTTAGCTAATTTGCTGCGGAATATTTCAACAATGATCAAAACCAACGGCAACATGTTTATCGGGAAGCTTTCTTTTGTAGTGATCTGAACTCCCTCGAGTTCTAGCAGAATGTATTATTTAACCGTCGAGGCCATTTTTATTCCAGGGCCTCGCTGTTGCTTATTTTGTGCTCCGCATCCTCGTAACTCATCACCCCGCCACCCACCCCTGTACGCGGAGAGGTTGTAGAGGAGGATTTAGTGCTCACAAGATTATTTGCCCTTCTTTAATCAATTATTACACTTAATAGATTCATTTCATAGGTGCTATTTGGGAGGCAGGAGCGGCGGGACGATGGGATCTGAGGGTAATTAAACAGCGAGGGTTTTCACCGGCATTGGCGTTAAGGTTTTATTGATGTAAGCTTGAAATTCAGCAAACAGAAAAAAGGGGCTTCCTTTCCACTTTTATCTGGGATGTGGTGTTTAATTTACAGTGTGAAATATTATTGGGGGGGGGGTTCAGATTATTAAAATACCACTGAAAGGAGGGAGGAGGACCCCGACGGTAGCGCATTTACCAAACGTGCACAGTGCAACACACGCTAAAAGCCATCACTCCTTCTGGACTCTAAGTTCCCTTCCGAGCCGTTTGGCGAACACGCTGCTGTTCAGTTGCCAGGGAGACTTTCGGAGCACTCAGCCATGAGGCCATTGTCACCCCGAAGTGCAACTTCACTCTGAAGTATTGATTGGGTCACAGGTTTGCCTGAGATGCCGGGGGAGGCGGGTGGATGTTGGTGACATCGCGTTTGTGACGACATACAGGGACAGGCCTGCTGGTGTCAGTGGGTAGGGATAGAAGAGGGAGTCATCTCTTTTTATGACCACTTAAACGCGGATAAATAAGTAATTTGACTAATGGAATTGTGCAAATAGACATTTAACTTCACTCATAAGTATTTCTTTCCACATTGTAAGTACAAATTAGCCGGCCTATACTTATCTGTGGCTTAACAACACGCCTAAATTGTAGTCTTGCTGCTGAAAGGGGAAAAAAAGGCTGGATCTATAGCACACGGGGCCTTGTAACATAGCAATACGGTCTGGCATGTCTTTTTAACCACACTGGAAGCTGAAATGGACTGTTTCTTTTTCAGGGCCCTCATTGTTTTTTGCTTTATAACCTTGGAACCAGATTTCTCCTCTTCTAAGAATAGATAATTGAACGTACAATTTCCATCCTTGGGCTCCCTGTGTAAAGGGACAGTGTAACCCTTTGTCGGTGCCGGAAAGCCTCACCTGCGTCCCGCTGGCTTCCTGAGGCTCGGAGGCAGCGGTCGCAGTTGCCAGAGACCCGATAGGAGGCGTCGGTAACCTCTCGAAAATCACATCGGCCTGGCAGCGGCCCGGTTTCGCCGAGACATCAGAAAAAGGAAAAGAATACAGTGAGTGTGGATTGTGCTGAAGTTCAGTGCCCCGAAGTGTGTGACTTTACAGCGTGTAGTGCGTGTGCGAGAAAAACACGAGGCACATGTGGAATTTAGCATTATTGGTTTTTTTTGCTCAAAATCTTTTCCCCATAACTTGTCCAGATCTGTTTTTAATACTCGTGTGACGGATGCTTTGGAGATGTCTTTGTGTCCGATGTTGCAGATGTGAAGTTGGTTGTGGGAACTGCAGACCGTGCGTGCGTGTGTGTGTGCGTGCGTGCGTGCATGCGTGCGTGTGTGTGTTTTGGCACAGGTCTCTCTCCGTGCACCACACGCACATTGTTCCTGCGAGCTCCGGTCGAAGGCCTCCTCCGCGAACAGGAGGGCGATGCGGCCCATTTCCATATCAAAGCGGCCCCAGCGTGCCGCCTCGCAGTAATTAAGCCGCAGCGGTTCGGCGGAGCCGTGTGCGCGCGGACGCGGGGCCCGCCGCCGACGTCCCGGGAGGCGTGCGCGTGGTCGACCCCTGCACGCTTCTCCAAATACACTTGTAATTTTGCATAAATGTTTATGTCGGTCCTCGCTCTTCTGTGGAGAGTTTGTCTCCTGGCCAAAACCCTTTCAGGACGAAGTTAGTTTTCTTTAGCGAACCCCTCATTGCGGGTTCTTTTTTTTTTGGACGTTCCTTTTTTGTGCTTGCTCCCCGGAGGAAGGAAAAAAAAACATGTACTTGCCCTTTATTATAGCATGATTAAACAGTCGGTAATGGCTACCGGAATATCGACGGCTTCCCCCTCCTATTAAGAGCGTATGTGTCAGTTGCTCCTTTCATATTGACTTGCTGTCTGGTAGCACGAACGCCCTTTGCCCCATTGCCTAGTGCTGCATTGCATTAATTGTTTTTATTTTAATTGACCTTGCTGGGGAATTCCAGAGAGGGGTCGGGGATCTTTGTTGGGCTCATGCCGAGGGCTTTACTAGATCTGTCCTCTTGGCCACCTCAAACTCCCAGGATGTGACACGGGGTCTTGTTCTCAATTAGGAAACAAGATGGCTGTTGTGTGATCCTTGGTTCAGGCACCCATGCCCGTGGCAGCCGTCGCCTCGGGGTCTCTTGGTTGCTCTCGTACTGCCTGTTCCCTCAGAGCTTTGACTAAGGAGACTCAGCCGAAACATAAGCAAACGGTTGTCTTTGCGACACTTATAAAGCGCTCATCGACTGCAGAAGGCGCCGGAAACTTGTAAGGGGTTTAAGGCCTGTGATTAGACACCAGACAGCACAAAGAGTTGTGGCGTTGTCGACACAGCCTCAAACCGTGGCCTTTCGCTTGATTGGCCTTGTGAATCACTGCAAACATTTGTTTACGAGCGTCCGAACCAGCCCTGTAGGTTTTAATGGGAGGCTCGAAGGAAACGGTAACAGTCCTTTTTGGAACTGTTTATAAGACGCCAAAAGTGGGGACTGGATCGACGGGAGATCAAAGGATGCTCTAAGGCCAAAAACAAATAGAAAAAGGGGTCCTGCATGGCCCCTGACAGCCAATTAAAGTCATTGTCCTTTGGAGAAGACTCACCTTGTGCTCTGTGTTCTGCGGGGACTCCGGCACGTTCTGGAGATGTGGCCGATGCTGGTAGCCTTCTCATAGAGGCATCTTTTTGGTGCAGTGCTGCCAAGGAACGCCTGCGCCGGCTTCGAGGCCTTTTCAACGGGACCCTCGACGGTTGGAGAATCCGCACCTGCCCCTCATCCTCTCCAGCATTGTCCACCGCAAACCTGTCACAGCGTGATGGATGGCAAACTTTACTGCGTGTTCAGGTGGCTCAGGGTCACTAATTGATATAACATGATTTTGGCAGTGGGATTTACAAGGCATCGCCGGCAATCGGGATTTTATATCCACTTGGGCGAGAGACAGGACTCTTGGCTCTTTGCTTTTTCCACACTTAACATATGTCTGAGTCTCATTCTCAGGTGTAACACGGATGCAGTTAAACAAATGGCAAAACACAGTTAGGCTGTAATGACTGTACATCGCCGTGCAGCGGTATTTCTGTCCCTGTCAGTTATGTGTGCCGTATTATTTTTGGCTTCAATTGCGCATCATTGGGGTGGGCGAGTCACCTGTGTGTCTGCTGACTATTTGGACACCTACATGTTGTGGGGACTCTTAGCCCCCCTCGCCTGACCCTCCCGGTGCCTCGGATCACGTTAAACATCAGTGCTGTTCCGCCAGGAGTTGTCCTGCTGGGGTATGAAGCACCCCCTGATGGGGCACTTGGAGGTTAGCTCAGTCTGTCCACTGGAATTCGCTACGACGAAACACTGATTCGTTCTCCACATGGGGAGAGGAAAGAGACAGGTACACAGAGAGAGCAAGTGGGGGGCACCGGGGACAAGGAGACCCTCGTACATTAATAATAAAAAAAAAAAATAGCTATATCGTCGGCTGCCAACAAAACATTAGATGCTCAAAATAAGTGAAAGCGCTGCATTGTCAAAACAAAGTTTCTGTATATACAGAGGTGACATCCGTTTAGGTGATTTTTCAGAAGCGCAGATGTGAAAATCATTAAGCATTGTGAGAATCGTGATGAACGTTTGAAGGGATGCACGTAATGCATAACTTTCAACGGGGCTCTTTTTCACGTGTATTTAGGTGAGTGAGCTTTATTTTTTATGGAATTTCGGTCATCCAAAAGTTTATCAGGGGAGCGTGTTCTTAAAAGGCAGAAAATTTAAAGAAGTCATACTTACGTCGAAAAGCACGCTTTGCGTAGAAGTCAGGAAGAAAGGCAAAAGAAACAGACGTTTCAGGGATTGACAGAAGTCTTAATTTGTTTTTCAGAGTCTGGGGTCTCGGAGTTCAGACCCGTTTGCTGACTCCTGGCCTTCCATTTAGGCTGCTGCCTGGTAAATAATGACTTTTGGATCGGTGACAGTAACAGAAAGGCCTAATGACTGACACCTCTTCCCACCCGGGCCCTTCGCTATCAGTCAGACGTGCTGTCCTGTTATTGCTCTCCAGCCGCAGGGATGCCTTACGCATTACAGCAGCATCCTGCGTCGACAGGAGGCGAAAAACAACCGCCAGCCAGTCTGTTTTCTGCGAGCTCTCAAACCGCTCCTTCCAAAGACCACAAAGAATAACCACCCTTGAACCGTTCTCCCCCGGCATGCCTTTTTCTCTCACTCGGCAGCGCAGGGTTGAGAACGATCAGCTCCTGCGGGGAACGCGCACCGCCGTCCTGCGTCGAGGGCGGCTACAGCAGCCGGTTACCTCGGCTCCGTGTCGCGCCCCTCGTCCCTCGCCGTCTGAGCAGCATCGCTGCGGCACGTGTGCCCTCCCGTTCTGCTCTCCGGGGGCTGGGTTGGACCTGTGACACGGAAAGGCTTCTTTACAGGAAAGGCCAGACGGTAGCTATAAGCAAGCAAGGCGTTCTAGAGGAAAAACTGGGAGGTATTAAGGAAAAAAATTGGATTCCCTCACAGTTCTGTATGGAAACTGGGAGCACATGGTGCCAAAAACACATTAAAGTGACAAAAGGGGGCACAGGCGGGGGAACGGGAGGGGAGAAACGCTGCGGCCCAAGTTATGACAGTAGTTGAGCCCGCGTTCTTCTCGCCGTCCAAACCCAGGCCTTTGTTTCCCCGTTCCGCGGTTACACACAGAGCTCGCAGAGCTTTAGCAGATGGATTTCGATGCGTACGTCAGTGGGAAAACCGGGACCGCAGTCCCTCTCCAAATAAAGTGCAACAAAACTGGTCCAGGCGGGGTGGGGTTGGGAGTGGGGGTGGTCTGCAGGAACCGTCTGGCCGACGCAGAACACACACCTCTGTGTACAGTTACAGGGGCAAATTGCTTCGCATGGGAGTGACAGTCGCTGATGGGGGCTGTTGAGGGTGCTCTGCCCGCTGCCCGTCCGGAGAAATGTCTCTGGAGTGGCAGAAAAGGCGGTCAGACGCCCACACCCCACCCCACTTCACCTCAGCCGTCTGGCCTGAGTGTCACACCAAGGGATACAAGATAATGGTGTCAGTGTTATTTTAAAGCAGAGGCGGCCGTGTGGGACCTCTTTGTTTATTGACAAACGGCCCAGGCTGAGAGTGTTCTGCCAGGCTGGCGCAACTGAGACCCAGTCCACAGTCCCGGGCCGGTGGAGGGCGGACAGGCGTTCCTCACAGCCTCTCCATTATTTAGGGCTTGTGTCAATATATAAATAAATATACTCAAAATGTATTCCACATGACAAAGCGGCGTGGCCCCCACCAGAAAGCTGGCACAGCCCAGGCGGAGATATTTCTCCTGCCGCCCGGTGCCAGCGCATATTAACCGCAGCGTTGAATAAACATCGCGTAGCGAACTAGGAAAATATGAGTGCGTGGCGCTGTGACGAAAGTGGAAAGCAAAACTGAAATGAAATTAAAACTCATCCGCTTTCTCATTAGTCAGTCCGAAAGAAAAGTGCCCGCGAAAGACACAAAGGCTTTTCAGCAGCAAATTGCTGACCAGCACCTTAAATAGGTTTACATTTGACTTTATTTTTCCCTGGTCTTGGTGGACGCCCTGCTCCTGAGTGCCGTCTACAGCCAAGGGTGCCAACGCGCAGTGCATTGTGCCATTAGTCAGAGGTGTTGCTCATTGCCGGGGTTGAGTGGTGCGCACTAGGAGTATCGTATAATTTATCATATTTTCTTACATCTGAGCCTTGAGAAGGAAAGAATAAACGATTAACACGATAGCTTTGTTAAAAACATCGATTCTTGTACTGATGTACTTGTATCGCACCTCACCTGTACTGGTACAGTTGGAATAGGTCATTTATAAAGAGCTAGTTTTCTTAGCTATTTCGGGTGGAGGAAATATATTCGAAACACATTTGCAGTTTATCTTTTTTTTGTTTTTTTATTTTTATTTTTTCATACAAGAGAGGAAAAAGTCGACATATGCTGAAGTGATGTGGAGAGGATTTGTGGTTTCGCCCACTGCTGGCGTTCCGCGAGGCTACCCGAGCCGTCTGGATGGATGCAGATTCCAAGAAGGAAGGCCGCAACGGTGCACTCCAGCGGACCTCGGCCTCGGGCATGGCGGTAGGGGGTCGGTGCGAGCACGCTGTGGCGACCTGCTGCCCGCGGCGCATCACCCGGGCAGAGGCCGAGGCAGGAGATCTCAGCAGAGCTGGTTATGAACTAAAGGAATCTGTGTTAGAAAGTTGTACCAAGGCCCTAATTTGCTAAGCGTACAGCCTGCATTTCGTTCGCTGGTTCGGTTGGGAAGTGTTTGGCAAACGGACCAGCAGTCAGCGGTAAGCCTTTACTTGCTGCTTTGTGGCTGCTCTGTAAACAAGGTGGCGTAGCTCTAAAAAACCGTCACTATTGACGCATGTTAACTGGGTAGGGATCAGAAATGATGGTCATAAGGAGCAGGTCTCAGATTTTTATAAAGGGTTGGTGTGTGTGTGTGTGTGTGTGTGTGTGTGTGTGTGTGTGTGTGTGTGCGCGCGCGTGTATGAGAGAGTGCCGGGTTTACAGGGGGCTGGCCCTGCTGGGGGCCCCAGTCACCTGTTAGCTCTCCTACCCTGTTCTTCTGAACCGGCAAGGTGGTCTTACAAGGCGGTAGGGGTGCCCGAGGCAAGCCTTAGGTAAGAGGTGCGGGGCCGGAGCTGGGGGGCGCGGGTTATGCCGAAGGGGAGGGAGGCGAACTCCTCTTCCTCTTTTACAGAGCAAAATTTATTGGTTGCCATCTGCAGGGCGGAGGGGGCCTGCGTGGTTGCCAGCGTAAAGGGAGGCTTCTAATTAAACCGTCATCATTATCAGCTTGTGGTCAGCGCTTATCCCTGACTCGGAGCAGTCCAAGACGAATATGGATACGCTGAAACGTTCCTTGAAGCCTGCGTTGGATCGAATTAGACTTGGAGGAGGAAAAAAAGCCCTTCAGAGAACAGTGTTTCTTTTTTATTTCTTTTCTTTCTTGGCGTCGGGAGGAACGGCCACTGCCATTTCCACTAGGGTTTAAACAATTACAGAACTTCAGACGAACCAGAAGGAACTTCGCTGCATCTGGAATAGACATTCACCCTCGGTTGCAATAATTAAACTGTAGAAATGTGGCTGATCGCTGCGCACTGGTGGCCCCACTGTTTTGAATCTGTTCTGCTTGCAGACCCCGAGTCGGCGGAGCCAGAGCTGCTCTGCGTCGCGGCGAATGGCCGTGACTGCGGTGTTGAGCGACACCGAGGATATCCAGAAATTCGACAGGCCCAGATCTAGCTCACGTGGTCTTGGCTTCCCCTTCAAAATGCTGTGATATCCTATGCTCTGTGTGAACTGGGAGCTGAATACTGAGGCCAGTTAGATGTGGGGGGTTCTGGGCTTTCAGCTTGGCTCTGGCTGGCAAACTCAGGTTTGTCAGTATCCCCTTCACAGCGCATTTCTTCTGGGCTTTTTTGGCTGTAGTTCTTAGGCAGGAACAATAAATAGCATCTCTTTCCAGGGTTTTTGGTGGCAGGAAGAAGGGTCTAATCTCAGCAGAGGGATATATTTTATATCAGAAACCAATTTGGAGCAGTACAGGATTTAAAGGGTGGTGGGAGGAAGGCAGTCTGTCATTAGGAAGAATAAGGAAACATACCTTGGGTATCATGTTCATATTAATATGAAGTCCGCATACAGCAAGTAGCATAGTGGTTAGAGCTGTTGCTTTGCATTTGAAGGACCCAGGTTCAAATTCCACCTCCAGCAGTGCCACCCTCAGCTAAGGTGTTTACACTGAATTGTTTCAGTAACCCTCATCCAGCCGTATTAAGGGCTACATCAACATCTAACATGGGCTGCTTTGGAGAAAAGCATCTGCTAAATGAGTAAAGAACTAAACCAGATTCTGGACAGAATGGAGCAGCCACTCTTAAATTGAAAATAAAAACTGTGAGGAATGTTCAGTGAGGCCTGGTGTGAACATAGTTGCTGAAAAAGGCTGCTAAGACCTGCACATTGCTGTGATCTGCAAAGAATGTCCTATATAAGCAAAGAGATAAAAGGCCTCAATACGAGAGAATTTTCCAAAAGTGAGATTATCATTAGTCTTTCTTTCTTCTGTCCCTAAAAGCTCCCAGCGCACTTGACCAGAGAACTGCCATAAGACATGAGAGGGAGAGTCGGGCCTCTCGATTTTACAGTATCACAACCAATTTCCTCTGTAATTTGCCATCAGCAAAGCTGCTTATTTCCCCTTTCAGTACAGTGTTTTTTAAAGCACTGAAAGGCACCAATAAAACTGCCGAATTGCCCAGAATATATGGTTAAAAGCATGCTTTTCTTTCACTCGTTCGGCTGCTCCTCAGGATCAACAATTTGATAAAAGGTCGGGTTGTGTTGGAACACCCTTGAACTGGGCTCTCGAGCAAAACACACTCGCCGCTGCTTACACATTATTTGATTCCCCACAAGAATATGTGTGAACTTTATTAAATCCGGCGGCTTACGGACAAGGGATTCTTTTGGCATAAACACACTTTTAGAAGGAGCGTCTCTGTCGTGTGGGGAGTTTGAGGAGTGTTCTTCGATCCACACCGTTTAAATGCCTTGGGCATTAGGCTCCAGGTTTCTCCTGCTATTTAAGGAGAGGCCAGGGATGACATGGTGAGCCCCGTATTAATCCCACTGACACAGAAACACTGTGTGTGCATATTCCTGCGAGACAGGACCATGAGCGCCGACGCTCCGATTACGTCCGCTGATAGACAAGGACCCAGAGCTGCACAGAATGCCTAGCTGGTATCACAGGGAAGAAAGCATTACTCTGTGCTAAAATCCTTTTGCTAAAATCCCATTTGGGCCTTACGGATTTACGCTTTTATTTACATTCTTATTTCTTTTGGTTTTGCTCTGTAAATCATACTTGGCCAGGGAGAAATATGTGTATGTAATATATCTGCTTGCGCGTGCTTGAGCGAAAATACGATACAGCGAACAGTAGTGGTGGCCCAGAGCTTCCGACATTTTCGCTGGAGGTTTTTCCCGAAAATAATAGAAGCCATGTGTCTGGCCGTCTGAGCGGAATTAGCGACCTTCCATGTGACCCACCTGTCGTGCTTTCAGCGCCGATAATGCTAACCTCATGTTGCCGTCGTAAGGGGAGAGCCTCTGTGTCTGGGCCCCTGCGGGTGTGGTGTGGTGGGGGGTGGGGGGCAGGGGCCCACATCACTCTGCGTTTTTGGCAGGAGGGAGGCCAGGGGAGACCCCGTCTGACTCAGGCTCTGCAGCCTAGGGGGGCCCCGGCGAACGGCTGCTTCCAATAACCCGCCGATTGCACTTGAAGCTACAAACAATGAAGCGGCCCTTTCGCCAAGTGCCGTCTGCCTTCTGTCTCTGCTGTTTTTTCCACCCTCTGCGTAAACGTTTTGACAACTCTCGCGGCCTCCCGTCTGTTTGTCGCCCACGGCGTGGAAGCGGACCAAACCGAGGGGCTACTGTAGATCTCAGTGGATATAGCGAGTGTCTCGGAGAGCGGTGGCTCACACCACCTTAGGATTCACTGGGAATTTGCAGTCTTTTTGGGGGGGGGGGGGTTCCGCAACCCACCTGTGTTCTCCAAGAGTGCCAGCCGTACTGTCAAAGAACACATTGTAAAAGTGTGCAATGTGACCCAAATTGTGTTAAGGACACCGTGGGGTGCGCAGACCCCCTACCTTTCCTAACTATCCATCGCTCCATCCAGTTTTGTGGGTTATATTGGCACTTTTTGGATGCTTTTGCCAAGTATGATTCCTTTTCCTGGGCTTTAGGTTTTGTGCTCAACAAGACACATCAGAAGAATTCAGACCAGCGGTGTTTATAATCCTCTGGGTTGCATTTGGCTCGGTGTTGGATGCTGGTTCCACACCTGACGCCGTGACTGCGGCCTTCATCTCTTGAAGCGAAACCTGCCGAGAACCAGAGCTCAAGTGCTGGCTGACCATCGAGTTTCCCCGTTCCACCTCCATCTCATTACTCTCAAGGTGCTCTTCCAACATGTCTCAAAGCTCCTTTTGCAGACTTCGCGCAGACTGCAAGCGGCTGCGCTCTTGAAGCCCCGTTCCCCCCGCCGTACGGTGTGGCTGCGGGGGGCAGCGCCTGATGGCCTGCGCACAATAGAAGATTCATGTGAAAAGACGTGCATGTGATAATGGCCGACAAGTGACTGTTTTGAAGAACTGTGCATCTCCTGTTTGCGGCTAATTGAGTTCAGCACTGAAATATGCGGGTGAGAACTCTTACCTTGTTCAACATATTTATTGCCTGACTGGAGAGGTAATTTGACCTCCTCGATTCAAAGGCCCTGCTTTTTGTCCAGAAAAGGAGTGTTAAACTCAATTATGTGAGTGATCAGCGATTCAAACGCTACACTGGTTTTCTGGGGGGTGCGGTGGAGTAAAGAGAAACAGGAATGATGGGCTGAAGCTCCCCCGCGCACACACACACCACACCACACCACACCACCCTTGGGGGTCCATCAGAAAAGGTCCTGCAATCCCAGTCCCGTCATTGGAGATTTGTTCCCCCACTAAATCATTTCCCTTTCTACAAGATTAAGAGCTCGGAAATTATTAGCAAACCGATCAACAGTCCAACCCCCCTCCTGCCCACCCCCCAACCCTATCGCAGCCCCCCCGTCCAGCTTGTTTGCATTTATGCATGTCACTAATAATTTAAGACTTTGCCTAAGGAGAAACGATTCCCCGGCACTGTAAATAAAAAGTGCGGGGGGTTATAATGTTAATTGTCCCTGTGGTCAGAAATTGGTGTATATTGCTGACACAGAGCAGCGGTGCCAGTCATCGTCACAGCCCCCCGTGCGACAGCAGCCCGAACCCGTGGCTTCTGTTTTTCTTCTTCTCTCTATCATTGCTCTGAAGGTTTGTCTCTGTCATGCATTCAGACAGCTGCATGAAAAGAAGTAATCAATATCTGTGGTATTTCTGTTTAAGTCGGCATGGTTTGCTGGTTTGTCCTCCAGTCTCTCTTGAATGACATTTGATTCTTTAACCGCATGTCTCCATCTTCCCCCTTTGGTCTCCGGCAGCAAAGCATTTCGGTCCGAACAAAGGGTGGAAAAAAAATCTTATTTTTCGTTATTGCCTCCGCACTTGTTGTGACGATTTGCGGTACATTCCGGAATGACGCGGCCTTTGTTTAACGTCATTAGACGAATGTCGCTGAGCACAATGTGTTTTTCCCGGACTGTCGCCACTCCGTGTCGGGACGCGGCGGAGAAGAAGTCGTCTCTGTGTTCCGAGCGGATGGCGACGAAATGAAACCGCTCGCCCACATCGTTTTGCTCTCCTCTCATCTCGTCCCAGCCGTCCGCAGAGCCTCGGCAAACTTCAGCGCCGTTCCCGCTGGAACCCGGCCTTCGGTTCAGGAGCTGGACTTGTGGTTCCAAGCAGTTTCTCCTGAATCCAACCCCTACTCATCTTGTGGCCCCAGAGTCATTCCTCTTCATACTGTTGACCTGTCACTTCCAATTCCAACTCCTAAATGTTATCCGAACTTCCGCTGAGGGCGTAAAGTGTGAAAAATTGCAATTCGATTGCAAATATAATTTCCAAAATAACAGCTGGAACGAGGGCCGCGTCTTACTAATGCTTGAGCAAAAACAACACAAATAATTTCCGCGCGCCGATGCGCTTCGTCGTAACCTGATCGTTTATGGATCAATTGATTCCATTCTGGTTTAATTTACCATATGATTGACTTGCAGCTCAGAGCTGTTGGAAAACATCCATACAGAGGCGTGCTTAAAATAATGCGCTCATTTGAATACAGATGCTCCTGTTTTTAAAAGCTTCTCCAGGATCAGGGACCATTACGGTTTATTATGTAGCGCCTGCCACAAGTTGCAGCTCTTCACAGCTCCACAGTACATTTGCATTTAAATGCTAGTTATATGGATCTATGTTAACGATACGGACTTATTTAAAGACCTCCTTCTTGTTATTGCTCGTGTTTCTTGGGGATAAATAGCACTAGAAGGAAGATTAATTGGGAAACTGCACACAATAGAGGTTCTCTCGTACACAGATTAATATTGCAGCCATAAACTGTTGGTTTTTTTCTTGGTTCCTATTTTTCTCCGTGTGTCGGTGTGTTTGCGGAAGGACTTTTTTCACCAGTATCTGTTTTGTCAGCGTGTGCTTTCAGTGGTTCTCACCGATGTGTTTGTGGGTGTATACCTGTTCTTCTTTGCTTTGAAGGTTATTCCGTTTCTCTGTTTTGCGAAGCATCCGTTTCACTGCTCAGGTTACTATTTTGCCCGTTTTGCGCTAGTTAATATTTTTGTTCCATGCCTGCCTGTCCAGGTGTGGGCCTACACCTTTGTGCTTATGTGTGTTTGTATTTGTGTTTTTCAGAACGGTTATGTTTGTGTGTGTGTGTGTGTGTGTGAGTATGTTTGACACCAGTGTGTCCGGCACTCCCGTCGGTCTTGCGACGGTGGCCCTTTGTCCTGCTGCACTCAGTCAGCGCCCCCAGCCCCCGCCCCCACACCGCCTCCCGGGTCCCTGCTAGTGTCAGCGCACAAAGGCGAAGGTCTCTCCAAGGTGTTAAAAACCTCCATTTCTGCATTCCCTGGACGAAAAGCACCAAACCCATTTGAGTCTGGTGGCAACGCTGGGCCGACACTGTGGCCACGCTTCTCTGGCAGTCATTTCACACACTCCGAGACCAGGATGTGGTAAATGTGATTAGGGGGAGCTAAAATGCCCCTCGTGGCCCTGGTGATAAGGGACAGAAATGCGGGAGCTGGCTAAAGTACTAGATGGAGCCCAGAAAATAAACACATTACCTGAGAGGGGACTGCCCATATTTCCATAGCCTGCTTTAATAGGAAGAGTCTCCACAAAGGGGGGGGAATCATATACTGTTAACAGCAAAATAGGTTTAAATACAGAAGATGGAAGAAGAATCTTAAAACAAGGACTTTCTGGAGTTTACAGTCCTCGGATCACATGAAAAAATGGGATTTAAATGACATTATTTAAAATATTAGCTACATTTGGGTCTTGAGTTTTGGGCCTTCCTATTGGTTGGCGGTTTATCGGCCCGTACAGAAGTCCAGTAAGTCAGTGCGCGTTCAGCTGTGCGGCTGTGCAGCAGATTACATAGAGACTTTAATTTTAACGTTTTAGCCGATGCTTTTCTCCAAAGTGACCTCCCGTACCACTCGGAGTAAACAAAGATGCATTTCAGCCACAGATGCAGGCCTGCGATTCAGTACAGCCACTTTGTCCAACGCGCCGTTCCTACCGGCATGTATTACACAGGTAACTGCAGGCTGAGTTGACACGGAATGCAAAAGTTTTTCACACGGATGACGTGTCGAAAGCTTACGGAGTCGATAGGCCATCAGTAGAGACGTGGGTCCGAAACAGATGTGTCTTGAGACCCTTCTTGAATGTTGAGAGGGATTCAGCAGCTCTGAAGGAGGGAGGGAGCTTATTGGAATACACTGAGGACTAAACCCTTCTAAACTTTAACTGGGATGTTTACCATCAGTCCTCAGTACCAAACGGTACAGTAAAATGACGGTGCGGTGGTTTGAGTGTCTGCAGGATATTTCCTGAGTCAGTTACTGTAGTACAGTCATAAGCTGCTGAATTATCAGGCCAGCGGTGAACCCGCATGTCATGTATGCTGAGCCCTCAGCCTTCGTTTTCCAGCACCTTACCCCCCTAGGGGCCACATAGACCTGCTGCCACCAAAATCAAAATTGTTGTTTTTTTTTTTTTATCAGTGTTGCAATGGCATGGTGAAAGTAGTTAAAGCTACCACACTGGGCTTTGAAGGACCCAAGTTCGAATCCCACCCTCCGTTGTAGTACCCTTGAGCAGGGTACCTACCTTGAATTGGGCCAGTAAAAATTACCCAGATGTTTATTAGATAAATCAGTGTAGTTTACCTTGGAGAAAAGCAGCAGTTAAATGAATAAATGTAAATGACAGCGACGAAACCTGTTTGGCTCGTGCCGGGTCTCGGCTTCCGCCGCGCGCCGGGTTAGTGGCCGCGTCGCTCGGCTTTGTTGACCTTGGGGCTGAGGACGTCTCACATGGAGAACAGCTGCACTCCTGGGCGGCGACACGCTTCACCCCTCAGCCCCCACCCTCCGCCCCGGCTGCACGGCTGTCGCCGCGGCGATAAGCCACCCTCCTTCAGGTAGGGGAACAACCGCCCGCTGATGGGAGAGATTGGCTCCATTGTCAGAATAACCACTTCTGCGAAATCCCTTCTTTTTACACGTCGCAACTGCTAAGGCCTCGAGTAGAAACGGCGCATCGGGGATATTAATTTTAGCAGATATGGGCCGAGGAGAATTTGGGGCCGTTCGGTTTTACGTGGAGGCACGCGAAGGAACCGGGCCCAACTGGCTAAACGGCGATAAATGTGAAGAAATGTGCCGTGTTTCAAAAAATAAATAAGTAAGTCAGTAAATAAATAAATAAGCACCCACAGGTCCATTGTCGTCTTCCTTTGCACCGCGCGTTCTGACTTCGGCGCGTACCAACCTGTGTTTCCCAGGATGCCCCGCGGCCTGTGTTCTTCTCCCTTTGTGTTCCTCCTCCGTTTGACTGGCCGCTGAAAAGGCCGCCCACGTAACCCTCCCACAGGCTCGGCCGCGTGGGGGTGTGTGGCACGCTGCAACGACGGTGAAGGTTGGCTATTGATCAGAAGCCGCTGTCATATGATGGGCGCAGACACAACGCTCCATTATGCCCCAGAGTAATTAGATCAAGCCGTACCCCCTCCTCCGCCGTAGATGAACACATGCTTGGAATTTGAAGGTTCATTTGATTTGGGAGCGAATGTCAGATGCTCGTCCCCAGGCAATGGCTGCGCAGCAGCTTTCGGTTGTGTGGAACAGGACCGGCCCGCGAATTATCATTCCACGAGGTGTGCGGACGATACGCAACATATGGGAGCCTCTCGTATTAACAAAAAAGGTGGATTGCGCTCCTGCAATTTTACATCCGGTTTCTCAGGTTAGAAGCACAGTTTGGTGCTTTTGGGCACCACGCCGATGTTCTGTTCCTCAGTTCCTCTGACGGGCAGGGCTACGGTACTTTGGGAGCCGTGGTTAGGTGGGAGGAGCCAGAGCACAGTGTGGCTGTTTACTGCTTATCGAAAGGGTCCAGTGACTCTTCTTTTAGGCGTCATCTGTGAATAAATTTTTGTTTTGCTTGCTCAGATAATGGTGTCTAAAATGAAGAGATGCGGAAACTAATTTGGTTTACTGTAGATTTTTCTCTTAGAAAAAAATGCCTCAAATTATGAGGCATTTTACTTTGGAAGTAATCAGCAGTAATAGGTATGTTACCCTCTAAGGGTTTGGACGCCCAAGGGGTTTTTTCCAGCTGTGTGTGTGTGTGTGTGTGTGTGTGTGGTTCCCCAAAGGCATCATAGCAGGGAACACACTTTTCGCCACTGCCCCCCTCCTTTATGCCAACCGAGTTATGGAAAGAAAAAAAAAATCTGGCACCGTGAAAAATCCGGAGCGGTAATTGTGGGTACAATGATTTGGCAATAAAACTGTTGGGAAACTAATAAAATGAGCTTGGAATTATTTGGAATTCTCTTTAATGAAGCTATGATTGCCTAATTAGAGGAGGGGAAGGGGCGCGTCTGGGGGGGCCGCCATTGTGGCTTGTGCAGTGTGTTTGCCTAATCCGCGACAGGAGACCAGCCACCGCTCACCAGCACTCCGGCGCTTGAGCTTCTTTTCCTCAAAAGCGTAATCACAGCATTATTCCGTTTGTTTTATTATTAACTCGCCTGCTCTTGTTTTTGTTTGTGTTCATTGTTTTTTTTTTTTTGCAGACAAATTGTTTAAATAAGCCATGAATCGAGACTTTTTTTGGTGCTTGTTGTTTCCTTTATTGTTGTCAATTAGTGGAAAATCAAAGGTTCAAAGCCTTGTTATTTCTACCCCCTGCAATTAAAACTGCTTTTGTTTATTAAGGCACAACAAGAGTTAGTCAGATGCTGTGTTCCTCGTGTGTGTGTGTGTGTGTGTGTGAGAGAGAGAGAGAGAGAGCGAGGCAAACAAGAGCACATTCCACCACTTGTATGGGAAGTATGTGTTTGTCTTTGTATGTGAGTGCGTACCCTAATGGTTGGCAGTTCAAATCCCAGTAGGGGCCCTGCTTTAGTACCCTTGTGGAAAGTACTTAGTCTGAATAGGTCCTGTAAAATATGAGGCGCATGAAAAGACCAGACGTTGCAGGTCGCTTGTGACAACAATGGCAGTTAATCATCCAGTAATAAACTAATAACAATAATAACAGTAAAGGTAATAATACTAATGTGCCAGCATATGGGTACTGATACCCCACTTGCACGGTTGTCATAGACCCCCCGCCCCCCGGAGGCACGAGGTTGGCGTGCTCGTGTTTGCGACCACCCTCATTATATTAACCTCTATCCCATGCTTACACGTCATTTGAACTTTGATACCGGCCACTGTATTTGTTTGATGTGTTTATCCTTTTCCCGCGGCGGCTGTCCGTCCCGCCGGCTCTGGGGAGACAGGTAGCGCGAATTGCACACGGATCAATTAGCTATGACCTTAAAAACCTCTGTCCTTTTTTAATTGGTGGCGCCGAAGCGAACTAATGGAATAAATCAGCTCTTAATGAGATCCCAGCTTGTTGTTAAAATATATAATAATGTGGGAAATGAACATCAGTGAGGCTTTGTGTGCCTCTTCTCGCCGTGCGCTTAGGCCTGACCTCTTTTTCTCCTGGTTCCGCTTGATATTTATGTAAACGAAGGCGTGATGAACCGCGAGGCCGCCATCGCCGGGGAAGGGGAAGAGGAGAAAAAAAAAAACCGCGGCACAGAAAGCGTCCGTTTGTCAGAATATCCCCCCAGCGAACCTCCAGGTCGGTGGACTTCTGTCGCCGTGCCTACCGGCGCGAATCGCTGAATAAATCATTAGCAGTGCCGCAGTCTCAAAGAGAGATTACATGAAACAACCGCTTCATGTGGAACACATTCATCAGTGGAATCAAACGGTCAAAGGACAGATTAATGAGGTTTGAGAGACATCGATTCCAAACATTGTCTAAGAATTGTGTCCCCGCGGAGGTGGAAAACGGCGGTAAAACACGGCTGTTTTACTTCATCTGCTGCGCGTCTGAATGAGCGCCAGATGCGGCCTTTTTTTTTTAAACGTTTCGACGCCTGGCTTTCGGCTTCCCTCCTTCCGACTCAGGAAAAGCAGTTCCTTCTGGTCAGTGTCAGCAGCGTTTACGGAACGCCATACCTTCACGGCCCCCGAGGTCGAACAGGAAGGTGCCCGGACTGGGTGGCGGGTTTTCGACCCTCTTTTTAGGGAGGCCGCCTTCAAGGCGTCCGTCCTACTCCGTGGCACGATCTTCAGTTGGCGCCGTTTTCCCCAGCAACGCGTGGTCTTAATATTGTCGTAATGAGTAATAAAACGCCTTTCCGACAAGTCAGCACATCGACAGATCGAAACCGCTCATGTAAAGAAACTGATGTAAAGTGGACAGACTTGTATTTGTCTTTTTCAGCTTAATCGTTCATCATGTTTTCATACCGGTATAAAAGGAAGGCCATACATTCAAGAGAATTATGACATCTCTGCTGTAGTAGTTAAAACTTGTCAGAAAAAAAATGATGATGATAATTAGGATGATCAAGTCAAAGCAAAATTACTGACAATCTTGCCCCCCCCCCCCCCCCCCCCCCCCCCCCCCCCCCCCCCCCNCTTCCCCCCATTCTTCCAGGGCCATTTGTCTTATTTTGGGAGCCCCCCCCCCCCCCCCCCCCCCCCCCCAAGGTGCTCCGGTACCCTGGTTGAAAACCACGGCTTTAAACATCGAAGAAGCCGTGAATCCTTCAGTCTGCAGGCCTTTTGTTATGCGTTTTCTGGTTGAGTGGACGGGCTAAATGTGAAAATGCAGTTGCAGGCACTTTAGCGGGGTGGTGTAGTTGCTGCAGTTGAAGGTTCCCCACCTCCTGCTGTTGTACCTTTGATCAACTTCCTTAACCTGAGTTGATATGGTAAAAATGACCAGGCGCTACACATGGGTGTTACTGTAAGTAGCTCAGTGTGCAAATTTAGCACTGTAAGTCACTTTGAACAGAGCTAAATTATGGTTAGTAATAATGCAGTGGGGCATTTTGCTGACACCTTTATATGATTTGTGGTTGAATGAGGGCAGCTGATTTATTCTCTGTCTTTATTCTCTGTCTTCAGGTCATTTTCATGAGTTCAGAATCGCCGAAGCAGTGATCTCTGGGTGCTGGGGCTGAAATCTTTCTGTTTCTGTAAGTACCACCTTCTGTTTCTACCAGTTGCACCCGGGTCATGGTTGGAGAAGCGAGTTTTCCCTCTGTACTGTAAATGTCCCCGACACCTGTCCCGAATCGAGGCGTTTTGTCGCAGCCCCCCTTTCTCCTGTGTGTGTGTTCTTGCCCTGCAGCTACACAGAGTTTTTAACAAAACTCTCCAAAATTAATAAGCCGTTAAAATCCCCCCCAAATGACCCCCCCCCCCCCCAGAATGAGTGATTTTCATAACTTTTCCTACATAGATATGGGATTAGAGCACATAACCTGGTTTCAGAGGTTGAAATTTTATTGCAGCCATTTTATATTCTCCCAAACCCCTGGATCGTGGGTAGCAGCCTGTACCCACTGAGGGGGCTTTGTGACAGTTACACGGCTGCTTTGACTGGATTTACACGCTGGGGATATTCGGGTCTGTGAGGCCCATAGTTGGACCTCGCCTTTGTTGATTCTTTAGCTGGCGAACACACCTGCCTTTATAAGTCCCTCTGAATGCCACCATCTTCGCATATAGAAGAGCCCCTTTGATTCTATTCTTCATGCTAATGCAGGCCCGTGTTATAGACTGTTTATGGCCGCCCGCTGACTCAATAAGGGCATTCAGTGAGGAAACGGAGAAAGAGGCCTTTTAAAGAGACACAGGCCCTACTTTGGAAGCTTCTGCTCTGTGGCTACGCTATGCCTTTAAAGGAGTTTCCTCTGCCACTAATAAAGATCATATCTAGAAAAATGTTGTTTTAGGTAACGCTGGGCAAATAAAGCCAATAAAGTTTACTTTATATTAATCTCGTTTTAAATGTCAGTGAGAGAAGGTTTCATCAGAAATGGGATGGAATTATATTAATCTGGGTGGGGGGAAAAAAATCATGTTGGACCGGCATAATGAAAGCCGGTAGCGGCGGAGGCATATCCTACTTCAAAGTTCACTGCCTTGTCGTCCTGCCAGCGGTTTATCCTCATGATTCAACGTCAAACACCGCCTCCAGACTGGATAAACAGACACCTGTCTCTCACCCAGTTTCACCCTCCCACCCCTCCCCACCTCGCTCCCCGTGGCGGTGCCTGTGTCGCCAAGTCCGACAGCCACGGAAATGCGAGCGTGGCCCGATTCGGGGTCGGGGGGGGGGGATCCAGGACCGATTTTGCAGCTCAGACGAGCGAGGCGGGGAAAGGCATTGTGATTCCGCTGCGCTTTACGTGTTATTTTTGATTTGTGGGCACCATCATACCGTGCGTCCGCTGGTCCCGTCACGTCGCAGGCATAGACGCGGGTATCTTCTGCGCTCCGTCAGAAAAGCACCAGCAGCTTTAACTGTAGTATTTTTGTTTATTATTATCATAATTATTTTTGTTGCTTACACTACATAATCAGCACTCCCAGACTTGCTTCCAAATTTCCTACTAAAGATTGCGTCCATAATGATGTACAAATATAAACCGCGAAGTTTGTTGACGCCAGCATAAACTGAAAAGAGAGATGGCGGGAAGACAAATGGAGGCTATGATTAGCGGGAAAACTGATTGTGCGAGAGGATCTTTGTCTTTGCGTTCGGCGTGGGGAGTGACTCTTTACGTCTGCCGAAAGAAACGGTTTTTTTATCGTATTCCGTGGCTTGTAATTCAACAGACCTCGCAGCTGTCAGACTGATTTCTGCACCTGTCTCTCCCTACCTGGCGTGTCTTCATTTGAGGATCTTCTCAGGAACTGAACAGTGTTAGTGCTTCAGGTGGTCCATCTAGCATGTCTAGATAGAGCGCTAGATGGATACAAATGACTTGATCCTGAAAGCAATTGCGTGAGGCTGCAGCTACGTACATGCATACGACACAGTGGGGACAGACAATAGCTAAATAATACAGGAAATGATTCGCAGTGCGACAATGGATGGAAAAATGTAAAAAAGTAAAAAAGCAGCCCCAACAGCTCAGTACCACGCTAGGCTGGTACCACGGTAACAGAGCGAGAACTTAGTATGTAGCCATGAACAATAGGAGATGCGCAACAAGCCAAGAAACATACTTGCAGTGCAGCTACTCTGGTTACACCATCAAATTCCTGTTCTTTACGCTGTCGGTACGGCTGCTAAGTTGCTATTTTAGAGCCGCGCCAGGTATGTTGGTACGTTCCTCTGATTCCCTTCTGGGTTGGCAGACGGCTCCACGGTCAGGATTTTTTGCTGTCGCAGCAGGATTCTGCCGCATCGGGACCTCAGTTGGGTGAAGGTGAAGTTCCGATGCCGGAGGTGGCATCTGCGATGCGTTCAAACATATGCGGGGAAAAAAATAAAAACCACCCGGCAGGAAACATGACTGAGGAGGTTCGTGGTGCGCCCTCGCGTCACCCAGGCAAGAATCTGTTTTGAGAAAGTTCTAAGGAACATCTGATCCCCCCCCCCCCCCCCCCCCCCCCCCCCCCCCCCCCCCCCCCCCCCCCCCCCCCCCCCCCCCCCCCCCCCCCCCCCCCCCCCCCCCCCCCCCCCCCCCCCCCCCCCCCCCCCCCCCCCCCCCCCCCCCCCCCCCCCCNTCATTAATCAAGATTCTTCTGCAAGTTTAATCTGCATGTTTAATTAATCATAAAAGTAGGCGACAAGCAATTTCGGCAGCGCGTGGCTTTCGTCACGCATGCGTCTAATCACGTCACGTGGGCCCAATCACTCTTTCCGCAGCACCTGAGGACGTCGGGATCAAACGGTCTGCGAGGAGCGCCCTTGTGTATCTCTCGTCCCATGAAGCTCTGGATGCGCTCGCCGCATCTTGGGAAGACCTCAAATGGCCGTAATGGGAATAGATAACCGCGGGGCGTGACCTTGCGCGTTCTCCGCTGTGTGCACCTCTCTGTCCGTTTCCAAAGACCCTTATACGATGAAGAATTTGGAAAAAGGACGCGGGACAATTTTGAGCCTTTAATTTCATCAGCCCCTGAAATTCAGTAATTTTATCAACTTGAGATTTCATTATTGTATCGCTGAAGATTCAATCGCCGCAAATTATGTCTCTTGGAAGGGAAACGCAGGGGGGTGGGACGCAAAATCCTGGGAAAAAAATGCACTTGTTTCTACTAGACATTGAGACTTGTGGCGATGAGTTCAACTTCCTTGACTCCTCTCCTCGTTTCTCTTCAGACCGTGTTTGGATAGAGAAACGGACACCTAACAGGGTACCGGCCGTGTTTCTGACACACTCCGATTGCCTGTTCGTGTCACGTTAAGGTGATGACCGACCGGACCTCCTCACAGAGTCAGTCCTCGGAGCTCTACGATAGCTAGCAAAACTCTTTGTGGCATCCAGCTACTTTTTACACACCCAGGCCACATTCAGCAGAACCGGTTGAGCCCAAATCGAGCCAAAGCTGCAAGTCAAAGGCACAGCCCCCCCAGTGGTGCACAGACTATTGGTCTGTGAACTTGCCTTGTTCATCTTGTCACAAAATCACCTCTCGAGGTCCTTATATCCTGGAAACAAAGCTATCAAGGATAAGGCAATGCCCCTTGTATGGGGATTATTAGATATATGGTCTTTTGAAGATTTGATGTCTTTTATTTAATTCTTGGCAGAATAAAACCCAATTTAAGGACTTGGCTGTCCTTATTCCTTTCAAGGGACAAATGGTATTGAATGAAAAGCGGGGGGGGGGGGGGGG
>UFQX01000073.1:449267-514584 GCA_900497675.1 Arapaima gigas
GGGGGGGGGGGGGGGGGGGGGGGTCCTATACAACGCAACTTCACCTATGAGCTATGCTTGGCTGGGTGCACGGTGGAGCTCCGTCTCATTAATCTCCCAGTTGCCCCGGCTGTGGAGAGGAAGGCTTTACTAAAAGTCCTGTAAAACAAAATTAATGATTTCAGCCATGAACTTTCCTCCTAAAACGCCATGAATCCTCACCAGCTGATAACGTGCCGAGGCCCAGGAGCGCGAAACCCGCGTCACGGCGAGAGTCGTCGCCTAATTGATTCGCAAATTATTTAAAGTTTGTGGTACCCGGGGGAGTGCTTGCCTCTAATGGCAGCCATTTCCAGAGTTTAAAAACTCTTTTCTTTGCGCCTTGTGTCTGATTGAAAAAAATCACTGTGTGTGTGTGTGTGTGTGTGTGTTGGGGGCGAAAGTCTTCACGGAGTAGCTTGTCCCCAGCCGTGACTGGAGCCTGATGCCAGGCTGTTGAGTTTGGAAGAGCACGACACGAAGGATTATTGAAATACACTGAACGAAAAGTATTTTAGTCAATTTTTCTCTGTATACTTTGGAAATGAAGGAGGAACCTTTATTTGGAAACCTCTTTTAATTGTTGCCAGATACCATTTGTAATGGAACGACTGTCGTCTTCAGCAGCGTAGGAGTTAGCACGTCTGGCTAATGTCGGAGCCACGGTACCACCGTGGTGGAGGTCTGGGGTCTCCTGCTGGGCACGTGGATCACCTCTGTCTGCCATCCCACTGTCATGACCCCCTTAGACTGGGCACATTTCCTTGAAAAGCCCATGGAAATGGTTTTTTCGGGGGTGTTAAAACACGCTGCGCTGCGCTGTTGGCCGTACCCAACGCCCCTGCAGCGTCTGGTCTTCAGAAGTGCTCCCCAGACTGGTGGGAGAGCAGAGGCCTGTGGAGCTGCTGGGAACCAGCTTGAGCAGATGGAGACAGTTACAGCATAACACTGTGTTACTGTGGGAATTAATGCAGATGTTTGGATGCTGCCGCTGCTTGCGGAGACGCGAGGACGAACCCGCGTCGGCTGCGCACGCTCGAGTCGCCCGGAAATGCGGCCTTTTCGCTGGCGCCGACTCCGGAATCATCCTTTTCGCTCACACTGTTCTTGTTTTGGCTCAGAAAATATTCAGCCTTACAGTCAGATTTAGAGTGATGCTCACGGAAAGCATCTTAGCAACAGGTCAACAAGCGGAGGAACAGTCATACTGAAAATAAACATTTTGAATCCCCGGTTAATAAAGTCAGCCTAGTGCATCACAAGGCCTGCTGCTGCTGCGCTTGCCTCGCCTCTGTGTGCTTAAATATCAGTGTGTTTTTTTTCTGAAAGAGATTAGCTTATTATCACTTGTAGTGTTAGACATAATTTAGAGACAAATTTGAATTTAACAACTTGAAATATAAGAGTGGGAAACGTTGCGTTAAGCTTGGATGCTCGCGTTGTTGGTTTAAATGAATTTGCAACCGTTGCGTGTCATTTCACGTCATTGTGGTAGTGTGTGTATCTTAATCCGCGATCGTGTGTGTATCTTTATTTTTCTCGGCGTAACCAAGGGACACGGTGTAGCGAGACAAATTTTTCCCCGGCATGTGCACAAAAACGTGCCGATTTCCAGCCGCACTTTTAATTTAATTTCTGTTTTTTAAACCGGGGAGTGTTGGAGGACAGTGGCTTCGGTTAGGATTCACCCTGGCTGGGGTTTGACCGATGTGGTTTGATTTACTTATTTATGCAGCAATTAATCATAAAAATTTTCTTACCTTCAACAAGGTTAGTTACAGTAAGAGCTGGGATTCACGTCCACCTCTCTGACCTGTTAGGCTTCTGCTCTAGCCACTATGCCACCTGCTGGCCCAAATCACGACGCTCATTTTCCCCACATTAATAAATACAGCTTTGTGGTAAAATACGGCGGCCGGTACATGTGACACGCAATGATGTGTCAGATGCCATCGTGTCTGGGGGTTCTAATAAACAAAGAAACTTTTTCCGAATGCAAATAAAACTGAATGCAAATCCATGCACTGAGTAACTGCTTCGAGTTCTACGAACAATTGTAATGAGTTAAATTTAGAAAAAGAATCTTTAACTTATCCGCTAATCTGAGTGCCGGTTTAGCCCTGATATTCCAATATAACACATTCATAAAGCCAGTCAGGAGTCTTTTACAGTGGCTTGTATGTTGTGACTAGATCGGACAACCGGATTTGTGAAACAAAGAATTAAATATGCGGTGATTTGTTTTTGAAAATTACTTTTCCCATAATTCCCTGTAACTTTCCTTTTGGGAAAGTGATGCGGAACAGTGTTTAAGAGGGAATGGGATTCTGTGAAGACTTTTTCAGGACATTGCAAAGTCTGATATTTCTTTCATGTGTGCTGTTGTGGTAATTGTTACACCGAGTATTTCTGTCCGTCACGGTTCTTACAGAAACGACAGTGGACGTTTTGGCGAAAATTACCGTTTGAACCCTTAAAATATGGTAAATCGTTTTTGTCTCCTGTCCAGTGACTACACAGTGATTTAAATAGTGTTTGAGGAACACGACTGAATCAAAGTGCAGCTGAAGATATTTGCCAGAAGTTTCACGGCGGACTCGACAGTCTCCGTCTCAGTTAACTCAGCGTTGTGCAATTGGCCAAAATGTATCTCGTGGAATCGCCTTTTCTCCCGTCGTGGGGTTTTTTCCCCCTCTCTTTTCCTGTGTTCTTTGTAAGTTTCTCTCTGGTGATGCCACCATTACACCGGAACACAACTCTGCCGGTCACCGCAGCCCAACTTACTCTGTTTGGCACCTATTAAGTGGCTGCGTCTCCCAGCTAATATCAAGGAGCCTCTAATCTCAGGCCCATTAGCAGGCGCTGTCATTCAGACACACGTTGTCGGGCTGATTTAAATAAAATGAAATGAAGATAGTTGTTTCTGGTCCCCTGGCTTCACTCATTGCCATAAACATATGCTCCGCGCCCCGCTTCCTTCCATCTTATTTATGGCTTTAATTTGTTGTGTGGGCTGCGCTAGAAATTAAATTTAATACAATCCTCTCCGGGACCCTGTCATATAATAACATGGTAATTTCTGTGTATCCTTTTGAAAAATGAGGAAATTAATTCTTCCTGACATGTTCTAATTATTCCAGTGTGAACGGTGAAGGCGCACCCTCCTCAGCCCCCCAAGTGTCGGAGGTGGGCGGGTGTCTTGGGGGGGGGGAGGCTGAGGGTTGGGGGGGGGCTGCCGAGGTGCTAATGCTGACCAGCAGTGCGTTTAATTTGAAACGCGAGCAGACACCTTTCAACACACCTTCCTAATGTAGGAGCGCTTTACACAAATTAATTCACTACCGATCTGGCAGCTTCGTTCGAGCCGGGAGGGGCCGAATTGTGACGGGGTGGCGGGCTGTTCTGGTGACGATGGAGGCAGTGATGGTGGTAGGGGCAAAGTTTACGTGAGAGGAAGCCAGGGTCGGGGTGATTTGTTGTGGGTCTAGACCTAGACCAGGACTTGTCTCTCTTCTTCTTCTTCTTCTTCTTCTTCTTCTGCTTCTTCTCTCCTGGACCAGTCTTCCCCAAGGAAGCAAAGACGGTAGAGAAGCGTGTCTCAGGCAGCGCACTTTTCAATTAAACGCGGACCTGGTGGGATCGGTCCCTCCCTCCCTACCCTCCTGCCTCCTGTCGTGCAGCCCTTCCACACCTCTGCATGTTCAGCTGAGAGGTCTGAAATGCTAATTTAATTAGACTGTCATCAGCCGACTTTAAATGCGGCATTTTTTCACGTCCCGGAGACGTGACGGGGACAGTTACGACGGAGGTGATGCCGTGCCTGACTGACGGTGGAGATGATGGTGACGTTCCCTCCTCCGGGAGCAAGGATGGGATGAGATGGGATGCTCGTGGGGTTTTTGACTGGAAAACATCAAGCTAAATGGCCCCTCAGCTCTTCTGCACGGGGAACTTAGACGTATAGGATTTGCTCTCCCACTGTCACCAGCCGGCCACTTGGTCACATCTTTCCACGTCGACTAGCTATGCCAAAATAACACAAAGCTCACGCAGCTTTATCTTCAGAGCTCTCTTCCCTTAACAATAATCATTTTCCTGTTTTCTCAGCGATCTATTCAACCGCCGCACACGTCCGCCTCGTAAGAAAGAGCCATCTCCTTGAGTGGAGAAAAACTTGTCAAGAAGCGTCAACGTGACCTTCCACTGTGCTTGAGAACGGTCACTCTGAAGGGGTTCTGGCTGTACGTTCGGTTGTAGCGATTCATACCTGGGGGGGGGGGGGTCCTCTTCCCAAGGAAAAACACGCAAATTTTAACAGATGAAATTCTTTCTAACAATTGAGTCTTTTGTGTGTGCCGATCTTTTGTTGGGCGGTGCTGTTCCAGAAGCGCCGTGTGCAAGCTATTCGCTTTTTCTGTGCGAAATAGGAACGCTTAACAGTCTAAAGTGTTTTTACGCAACTGTCTCTCCTCTCCTCCTGCCTGCTCCTCCCTCCTGTCAGAGCCTCTACACGAATCTCCGCCTCCTGGGGTCATTGATTAATTCATTGACTGAAATTAAGACACAGCGGTTGTCTCTATATGACTTATTTTCCGAATGGCGGGGCAATTACACCGGCAGATCCGTGAACCAGGAGTCTAACTCTGAGCACTGAGCCAGTCTCTCTGCACCCGCACAGATTTTAGCCAGGGGCCCAAGGATCAGCAGCTTGGCAGCACCGGGACAGGGACAGGGGCCAGGGCCTGGCCAGGCTGGGGGTCTACACTGCTCGACGGGGACCTGTAGAAGCCGTGTTAACGGCGCTCCCCACCTTCGTGCGGTTCTACTTTCCCGGAGCACGTTTGGCGCAGATGGCGAGGGAGCCGAATGGGCCGACGCTATAGTCTGGCTGGCCCCGGTTTTTGCTTGGCGGCTCCCCCCACCTTCCCTTACAGCGCTGTGGACCTTGAAATTTGGCCTGCACTAAAAATAAGCTTTTTGGCCCCTTTTTTTAGCTCCGTGGAGAAGAGCAAACACAACGTGGCGCAGTCATTTTTTCCTCGCACAGCCTCCAAACCGCACCTACCTTCTTTTGAGACCTTCCGTTGTCTCCATTACCACAATGGACTTATGGGAGTTTACTGAGTGTGAGGTAATGCCGTTATGGGAGGGAGGATCTGGCTGGGTGTAATTCCACCCCTCCCTGTTGATTCGAATCCTACAGGGGCCTCCATTCAGTACACTAAATTTCCCATTTGGGCGTTTGGGCCTCCTCTTCACCAATGCTACCCACGTCACCTTCCACCTGACCAGAGGAGGAGGTCGGTGTTTGCTCCAGTGCTGGTGGCTGCTCGCTGCAGTTTTCAAGGAAAAGCGTAAATACAGTCAGATTAAAAAAAAAAAGAATCTCTTTGATGACAGGATTGATCACCTGCAGCAGTGGACACCAAAAATTTTTGGTTTCGACCTCGAAATGCAGTTTTTTCTTGACCCTAAATGTTGCTACATACCATGTGAATGCCGTGAGAATGACCAACGTTTGTTGTTTGAATTAATATGATTTTATTGGATTAACCACCAACACAGAGAGTATTTAATAAGACGAACGGAAGACAAATTCACACGAGAATGACATTTCCGTGCTCAAATATTTTCTCAGTGGCTTCAGCGATACTGCGCCACTAAAATTGGGCAGCAGAATATAATAGAGGACATAATCCGTGAAACATCAATTATAAACCCCAGTGGAACAATTATGAGTGTGTAAAAAAATGTTTATTTTTTTGTTTAAATTAGCTTTAATAAATAAAAAGTGTGCATTTGCTAGCGCTATCGCTATCGCTATCGCTAGTGTGTGATAAAATTATGGCACCGTCTGTTATGCGGGACAAGAGTGCTGCATAAAAACAGGTTCCTCAGATGTCGGGTGTGAACAGACCTAAACATTATTACATTATTATATTAATCATATATATGGATGTTGTATCATCCACAGCTATTCTGCTGTTTAATTACTGGAATTATGATATAAATAAATCCTTCATATCACCGCATTGAAGTGATACCCTTATAACAGTGTAGTACAGTAGACCATCCCGTGACCCCGAGGAGCATCCTCCCGACCCTCATTTGGGCAGCGATCAAGGGTTTGGAACCGCTACCTTACAGCACACTGTATACATGCCAAACTGGGTGTCTACTAGACCATAGCGTACCAAACCACCACTTCTCCCCAGCAGCTGCCTCTGACAGATATATTTTCTGTTCTCAGATTCGAGCTTGAACGCGGTTATTTCTGTCACTCGGGGCGTTGTGCTTTTATTGTGTGTTTTGTCTTCCGGTTACCCTAACAAACAGTCAGAGTGAGGAGGTAGAGGCACTTTTTTTTTTTTTTTTAACGGCTCCTCCGAATAGTGAGGAGACACGGTTGGTTGACTCCACATCACCTCGCTCTTGTTTTTCTCACGTTGACACCCCAGTGGCGCTTGTGTCGCTGGTGCTGCCCGCCTGCAGCCCGAACCCTCTCCTCCCCCTTCCCGGACACCCAGCGGTGTGAAAAGTCTCGGCTGGCCCCGTGGGGGTGGCGTAGGCGGGTGGGGACCTGAGATGCTGTCCCGCTAAGTGCTGTGCAGCCTGGATGGTGCCACATCCTTGGGTGCCCCTGGGCTTCTTCTGCGGCGTGTTTTGTCTCCATCATACCGGCGCTTTGCAGGAGTCCAGAGGTGAATCGCTCTCTTTGTCCTGTATGTGTGATTGTTTTCAGCACTGATGCCACCGACAGCTCATTATCTGTGCCATGCATATAAGAATCTTGCTGTGTTCGTAGTACATAAAAGTGTGAGTCTAATATGGCAAATTCTGGATTTGACTTCTGTATTAATCACCCGAAAAGACTAGTATCAGCACTGAGACAGAGATGTGTGACAGCAACTCTGAAACCGAATGGTATCATTCTGATGCAGTATTGTCCCCTGACACCACTCGCTAAATGAACATTTAGAAATTTCTAAACTGCTTATTCAGAAAAGCAACCAGGATGTCCTCATTGGGATCTCTTTATTTGTAGTCATTTTGAAAACCTCTACAGGGTTTGATTCTGTGGGTAGCCTGTGCTGTAACAGTTAGAGCTGCTGCTTCTGGACTCAGAGGTCCTAGGTTTGAATCCCACCTCCTACTGTAGTGCCATCGATTGAACTGATATAGCCAGATAACCCAATTGTTTAAGTGGGCAAATAACTGTAAGTTGCATTGGAGTTGAAGTGTAATGTAAATGTAATTGGGAATCCACCCGCTTTGTTAAAATGTTAATCCCCATTTGTCATCTGCGTGCTCTGAACATGCTGGAGCAAAAAAGCAGAACGGAGCAGGAGGCTCCGAGCCAAGATGAGTTTTTTTTATGCATAACTGCAAAACAAAAACAAGGAGAAGGAGGAAAAATACCAACAACAGGGGATAATGGAATGCCGCCTAGGACAATTTCCACACTTGGGCTCTCAGGTGGCTGTCCGTATGAGCGCTGGCACCGCGGTCCCCCTCCCTTCCTTAAGGTCACACCCTCCCGTCGTCGACAGCGCGGGCCTCCCTGTGGGGTTGGCCCCCAGAATCCACAGCAGGGCGGCCACACGTGGGCTGCAGCTGGACCACCGCACGCTGGCCACGCAGCATCGCCGGCCTCAGGGGCCGGACCCAGAAGTCATCTGTGTAATGCAAACATGTCATCAGGGCTGCGACCTGGCAGCGCTGTATGCAAATGGTTGCTCTTTTGGAGAGGGCTTATAGCTAATAATACAGGAGATGGGGGGAGGGTTGTTGCAGAAAAAGACCTGATGTGTTATAAAAAGACAGATGAGGCTCGGACACCGGCTTTGCTTGGCGTTCCTGCCTGTGCTGTGGGGGGGGGTGTCGGGCTCATTGGGCTCCTCTCTCTCTCTTCTGCCATCCCAACCCCTGTTGTTTGAGGGAAAGGGGACGCAGAAGGGAACCTCTCCCAGCTGCGGGTCCGAGGTTCCCCTTGCGTCACGCTCCGGCGCGAGGTACTTATGTTGAACTGCGGCGGTAAAAATTACCTTGCTGTGGGTAAATCATTCTAAGTGGCTTTGCTGAAAAGCGCCGGCAAAACGAACGTACGAATGGACTCGCGCGCAGGCCACTGTGGGGCGCTTGTCGCCGAAACTCTTTACGTCCTACTCTCACACGCTTCCTCTTGGAGTTCACCACAGTGCGACCCCCCCCCCCCACGCCTTTCCCGCCGACGGTCCTGATGAGCGACCCCCGGCGCCATCGCCGGGAATATAAAAATACCAGCAAGCAGAGCCGCGGTCGCCGTTCTTCCGGTGAGCTACCTTGCCGGCGCTGGAGTGTTGATCCCTCATTAGCGGTGTCTCATTAAAAGCAGCAGCATCTGCTTTTTAAAGCTGCTGTCAGCCAAACTTTGCTGAACCTAATGGATCCTCTTTGATACCACTGTGGTCTTTCTCCCGGCGAATTGATTGCTTAAGTGTAATGGGGGTCATTTATTTGATTAGACCTGCGCCGATTTCTCTTGAACCTGTCTGAACCTAATCACATAAAGGGCAAAGTAACACAATAGACATGGATGGGGTTCCGGGCTCTGAAAGGTTGTCTTCAGGAGCTGCACCCATTTCCACCTTTCTTGTTCTTCTGCAACGCCTAGGTGAAATGAACCAGACGTCCACTACGGACAAACGCCAGGCAGTAAGGACCCGATGAGTTTCACCCAAACATTTCTTGTGAAGCATCACGCCGGAGGGTCAAATATTTGTCAATTTCTTTCTCGGTTTTTCCCCACACGGGTCCAGGCCCGGACCTTTTCGGTCTGTGCAGCATGCTGGCCATCCTCCCCGTCAGCAGCCCCGTTCCCCTTGGGAGCAACCTGTAGAAATATTTGGACATGTTGTCTTGGCAGTGACACGGAGGTGGAATGAATCCATGCCCTAAGGATGTGGAGCTCCATACAAGTCGCTAACAGAGAGCTTTTATTACAATGCGATACAGCCTGGCATCGGGCCGTCCCCTCAGTGGCGTTTCGAATTTGGAGAGTTGGAGGTGGTTGTGGCACATATCCTTTGCAGATCACTAGTGCCTGGTTTATCCCAGGCCCCGAAGTTACGTGCGTTCTGTAGAATAAGTGGGCTGTTAAGTTTGGATCCCCATGGCATGTATGCTGTTAGCCAACTCTTGGGATTTTATAGCAAGTGGGAGTGGGGGGGGGTTGCAAGAAGAACTCTAGAACAGGCAAATCTGGAAGATGTCATTTGCTCGCCCAGCAAGCCGTGTAGATGTCATAGATCATCTCTTAAGTGGTTCTCAGATTAATAGGTATTTTACAGATTTTTGGCTACTTAATTCCAGCATGGCGCACAAAGTTGGAGACATCAAACACCCGAGTGAATATAACAGTAAAAATGAAAAACTTCCACGTCATTCCCAGTTAAAACTCACGAGTATTAATAAACTAGTCCTTCAGACCACAGCCCCTTATTCTACAGCCGCCCTCTCTTCGAAGCCCAAGGTTTGCGGTTGATTCCTGCCACAGGTTGGTGGCTAATCCATTGGGTCCTTGGATACATTAAGACCAAAAGAGCTGCAAATGCGTTTGGGTTGAGTGGGGAAAAAAAAACACCCCTTAAAATCATTAATGATTCTCCCAGTCGAGTTTTTTGTAAACCTGGTCTGACAGAAGTGAGATGAAGGAGTAGAAAAAGAAGCGTTTTTGACCCTTGGATGGTCGAAGGGCCCGTTTTAAAACGGTCTCCTTTTGTTCTTTGCCGAAGTCGTTTCTCAACGACAAGGCTGTGATTAATCTGAATAAATGCATCATTACGGTCCTAATCCACATCCTTCTGTCAATGTCGGTTTTAATTAAATGGGAAACGCCAGCGGAGAGGGATCACGCACAGTCCCTCGGGATCGGGGGGAGGCCTTGGCAATCCGGCCAAGATTAAAGATCGGATTTGCCCCACATTTTGTCCTTTTACTTTGCCGCAGTTTATTGTGTTCAGGGAGGAGGAGAATACCGACGGGGAGAGGGAGGGATGTTTTCAGGCCCCTGAGTGAGTGTGTGTGTGTGTGTGTGTGTGTGTGTGTGTGTGTGTGTTAGGGGGACAGAAAACAAGACATAAAATTCATGAATGCGAGAGTGTCGTCTCTTTAACTCCAGACTCGGGTCAGAGGCAGCTTTGTATGAGCAGTTGTGAGAAAGCACGAGAGCGACTTTGCCCCGTTCTTGGAACCATTAATACATCTGCTTCGGTGCGGCACCCTCGTGTTGGCTCCACCCACCGATGGGGCTCTTACCCCAGGCGTGAGGAGGCGACTGTTTTCTTTCCCCTCCGCTGTTGTCCGTGTGGAAAAAAGGAGAGCATTTCCTGAGACAGTTGTTTCCATCAAAAAATGGTGTCATTGTTTTGCTTGTGAGTCACAGCTCGCGTTAGCTTCACATGCCGGGGCCAATTTTTATCTGTCAAAATGATGTGTGTTTATGAACTGCAGACAAACTATGAGTCTCGAGACAAATGGGCATTCTGAGAAACGCAGGGTAAACCCTTCGCCCTTTTTCACTCTTCGAATCCCACTTGTTCTCTAGGCCTTTTTCATCATTTCAGAAACCTCCGCCGAGAGCCATATCGAGTCCTTTCAGTCTTGTCCTGGTGCTCAACGTGAGGATGATCTTGCACTGTGGAGAATGTATGTGTTAGTGATAACAGATGGGCGTTAATTCTTAGAGAGCTAAATCCACGAGAACTTTCAGTTCAGATGCTGTTGGAACCTCCTGTTTTGTAGCGTGAGATTATATTCGTGCAACGAGGAGGTGACGACTGAAGTTTTTCGTCTGGGCTTCGCGCATCTCCGGCCCTGGGTGTCGATCTGATGGCGGTGAATGGTCGAGAAATGACCGAGAAGCGTGTTGCCCAAAGAGATAAGAAACTGATGTCATTTTATGCAAATTTCCCGCACGAATGAGTCACGCGGAAATACGATGGCACGATAAGGAAACATAATAACAAAACAGAAAATATGACTTTCCGTTTAGTCAGACGAGAGTTTGCACTTAACTAACAGACTGGCCGCCTTTTTAATTTCTGTTTTACCGTGCAAAATAGATGGAGTGAAACGCCGGTCTCGTGAAGGGCTCAGGATTGAGAGGGGGCACGAGGGGGGCGGCCATTTTTTTTTTCCCCACACACACAATCCTACCCTTATCCCACTGGAGAGGAACTCCCCTGACATCCTCACCATTATTTGATGTAATGAAAAGAGAAAGTGTGTAACACTGAGATTGTTAATTAATTTAGTCTAACAAGATGAAGATGAATGAAACCCACTGAAGGTTGACTAGGCAAAGGGGCCCACTTAGCACCCCCCCAAAACACACACACACACACACACACACACACACACACACACAAAACAGCTGTCACCTCTTCACAACTGAGCAGATTTGAAAGGTGCAGCTCAGTTGTGAGACAAACCATTTAAAATAATAAACTTTAATCTGACCCCCCCCGCCCCCCCGATAACGTAACTGAAGATTTTTCTTGCGGCCATTCAGAAAAAAAATCTCATTTACGTAACGCCGTTCTGTTGCCTGCGTGTTTTTTGTTTTGTTTTATACATGCTGCATTCTGTTTTATGGAAGTCGCCACTCACTGCCACACTGGGATTTATGAGTCTGGGTACTTTTTTGTGCGGCAGACATCAGCCACCCCGAGAGCAGTTGTCTGATCTCGCCCCTCCACCCCGGCTCATAAATGTGTAAGAATGAGGCTGTTTTAACCTGGGCCGCTCGTGGCCTCAGCGCTGCGGCGACACTGGGCCCAATGGGTTGTCTGGTGCGCCTGAAACCTTTCACCATGTGAATGGCCCCTGGGCTGCGGCGACCCGGCGCTTATTTGAGAGAGAGCGGCGAGAGACAAAAAAAAAAAAGAGAAAAAGGCTTTTTTTTCCAAAGAAAAAAAGAGCCAGACAGTTGTCTTCCTCCACACCCCTTTCATGAAATCAGCAGTCTATCAAGGACTTTCTCCACAAGACAATTCTATATGGAGCCATGTGGCAGCAAAGGCCAATCATTATGGCAGCCATTCTGCACTTCTTTATGTTTCGAGTCGTGCGACAATAGGTTGTTGATTGTGTGGACAACACCAGAACAATTACACCCTCTGTTTCCTGACAGGGCAGCATTTTAATGTCCGCGCCTCAATAATAGACTCATTATTGTTATTCTTAGACTAGGCCTCAGGAGAAGGAATAGTTGCTGGCGGTACGTCATTATTTATCAAATTTCGATTAGCTCATCATGTTGTCTATATGGCAAAAATCATAGCTAATTGGTGGAGGGGGGGGGCGCGGGGGGTCCTGGTACCGGTTCTCTGGCTCATGAGTTAAAAGGTAGCACTTGATCGGCCAATAGTACGAGGAAAGGTGGTAAAAAGAAGGATTAGAGCTGTTGCCGTAGTAACTCCAACTTCCATCTGCGAGGGAACAATGGACTTGTGTTCCTCCACTACCTTGGCTTAAAAAAAAAAAAAAAAAAAAAAAAGGGAAAAGAGAAAGAGGCTGTTCTGAAAGGANATGGACTTGTGTTCCTCCACTACCTTGGCTTAAAAAAAAAAAAAAAAAAAAAAAATGGAAAAGAGAAAGAGGCTGTTCTGAAAGGACTGGACCCTTTTTAAACAACAAAGTGGAATCCAGCCCTAATAGGCTCTGTGGTGCGAGTTGTTAGGCGAGACCACTGGGGGATAGGGGGAGATGAAAGGTCACCACGTAATCCAAGGACACCAAAGGTCGTTGTCCCCATTTACAATAGCAGTTTGTTTTGTGCTTCCATTTGTTCCCCACAGTCATGCCAGACGGTGAACTGAATACCTGCGGCTTGGCCATTTGAAACACTCAGGAACAGAGGGGGGAGACAAAGCAAAAGGGAGAATAGCCCAGTTCAGAGGAAGGGGAAGCGCGGCGTTCGGCTGGTGTCCACGTTACTGACCTAGTCGAGATAAACACAGACGGGATTTATAATAACGTCATCTGCCGGGAAACACGGTCAAACGCTATCTTAGCGGCCCTCCTCGATTCTGGGCTTTTTCTTCCGACGGCGTAAGAACGAAATTGGCAGTTGTTATATTTGGGCAGCTACTGCACTTATCGTGCTTACAAATAAAATACAGCATCGTGCTAAAAACGGCCTCTTTAATTATAACTGAATTTACGATGCTTTTGTCAAACTTGCTAGTGAATTCTACCGGCTGCCCCAGTAGTGTCCCCGTCTTTGCTTTTTTCTAATTAAATTTAATAATTTTTGTCCCCATCACGAGCAGTCAAGGCTGCTGAACATCTTAGCGCTAGATTTGTGGGGGAATGAACTCCATTCCCCCCGAAACTACCGCAAAGTTATTATGACCCATGGTCTACAGCCATATGTGTTTCTCCTCACATTTTATGTCCCTTATTACAAGTGGAATATGTCTGCTCGCATTAAGCTAATTTATGGCGTGGGCCACGGTAGCGGCGGTCCGGGTTAATGAATTTGGCATCACTAATTAACTGCTATTGAGAGCTGAATATTAATCCACTGGCTGGGAAGAAGTGGCTGCGTTTGGGGTCTGGAGGATGGAGGGGTGGGGTGCTGGGCTGGGGAGGGGGCAAGTGTTTCTCCAACGTTTGGAGGAAAAAGTCTCGAAACCCTAATCCAGGTAACAACTGCACTGCAGGAGCACCAGTTGGTGTCTGAGTCGCAAACAGTTGCGCAATTGTGTGTACAGTGTGTGTGTGTGTGTGTGTTTTTTCATAAACCACTTGCCCAATGCAGGGTCAAGATGGGACAGAGCCCATCGCAGAAGATCACGGTGTGTGGGGAGGTAAAATTTTACCCAACCAAATGTAGCTTCCATGCACTCTTTGGAACAGAGCCGCTTTATCTTACAATAATACTTCTGATGTTTGCCCGGCTGTTTTGCCAGGGTGAGGCGACTACGACGGGAGGAAAAAAAAAATCTAAAATACGAGTGCGCGATTTTCTTGAAGCATAAATTCCACTTTCTGCCCGTGAATTCTAAAAAAAGATGTTGATATGATTACGCTTCATTTGATAGACTCTGTTAAGTGGATTAAAAAAAAACAGCACCTCCTCAGTTCAGAAAACACAAAAGGAGTCCTAGACGGTCACTGCAGGTGTTACTGCGCGGTAAAAGGCCGTTTTTTTTTTTCCTTGCAAAGGATACGTGCAAATCTGTCCAACAAAACAGGCGATTCAGTGAGGACAACTTGTTTCCAGCCACGTGAGAAAGGTTTAAATATAGCGGATCTCATTAGCGGCTGTTTAGGTGAATGGGAGACTTTATGTTCTGTGTCACATTCGGCGTGTTCATACGCACACGGAGCAGCGAACGCAGAGGTAGAAAGGACCCCCCCCCCCCCAAAGACCAGCGCTACATAAGCGCAGGAGGCCTCGCGTCCGGCCCGCTCTGCCCCGCTCCCGCGGGGGGTCCGACAGGAGCGCCACGTGGGCCGTGTGCCACGGAGGCAAACAGCTGTCCTCGACATACCCCCTCTCCGAGTCCACCCGCCGCCCCCTTCTCTCGCCATGCCTCCCCATTAGCCAGCCCTTCGCCGGCTGGGCTTGTCTCTCGCAACGTCCCCTCGGCCCGGCGGTTCTCCATCACCCCGCTCTCCCCCTCACCGCTGCCTGACACTCTCTCCCCCTGAACCAAGCCTCTCAATTTAGATTTCAATTAGTGCCAGCCATAATGTTAGTTTTCTGATTAAGACTGGGGTCCTCCAGGAATCAGACCTCTCCGCTCCCCCCCCCGCCCTGGCAATCAGATAGGATCTGATGAATTGTGCATGTAATTACGGAAGTTATTGAGTATTCAGATCACTAGACAGCCGGCAAAACCTGATGACTCTCGGTAAGATATTCATAGAGCATTAACTCCAACTGTATCAAACAAGTGGCCCAGTTAAAACCCACTCCGGTAATGAGAGAGGGGCCGGTGTATGCCATTAGTCAGAGATAATAGCAGCCACTAAGGGGGAACTTAATTAAAAATTACACAGGCACATTATGATCTGCCTTGTTTCTGAGTGCCGGGGCTTTATTCAACAGGAGGTGCGCCGGTGCGGTCTCGTCTAATTGAGACCTTGTGGGGGACCTTGTGGGGCTGGCGGGTAGGGCGTGGAGGGCCACCGGGCGGGGTGGATGGGGCTCCGTGACCACTTCTGCTGTAAAAAAATACGCACGCCTCCCTCCTTCCCCCACCCACGCTGCCCGGGGCTGTTCAGCTCCTCCCCCCCCCCCCCCCCNAATACGCACGCCTCCCTCCTTCCCCCACCCACGCTGCCCGGGGCTGTTCAGCTCCTCCCCCCCCCCCCCCGAAATCCTAATCTTACCCTGTTTTTATGTTGAGATGTTTTCGTTTTGGGGGACAAGGTGGCAATTTATTGTGTTCGGCTGTTTGGTAGAAATCATACCAACGAACTCAGCTGGTCTTCAGATTTGCGGCATCACGTTCAAGGGGGGTTACCTGCCTCCATGGCCTTTGTTGCTGGGATAGACTCTGGACCACTGTGCTCCTGCACTGGACAAGCAGTCATTGAGGGTGGTTGGATGAATGGATAGACGGACGGATAGATGATCTTGCACAGTTTGATTTCATCTGGGTGGGTGGACTAAAGGATGGATGGATAGACGGATGAACTTACACAGTTTTACTTCATCTGGGTGTGTATTTGCTAAACATTTTGATATTTTGGGTGGGTATCTTGCTCATGGGTAAAGGCTGTAAAGCCCATGTCCACCAGGACAAACAAACGGGGAAAGATGATGGGGACGACAAAGAGCTTCATCCGAGGGTGTGAGTAAAGTAGGTGTAGACAGCAACGCTGGTTGTTGTTCATTATCTGCACTTGAAGCAGGAGAGAAACGACGGGGCGGGTCGGTGGACCTGGCAGGTTCTTCAAGACCACACTAGAGCGAAGAGTCCGGGGAGGCTGCGAGCGTGTGAAGCCTCATTCAGCAGCTTGCTTGCTTGCAGGCCTTTCTGGAGACCCGCTGCTTTTCAGGTGAATCTGAAAGCGGCGCCGTTTTGATGTTCCGTGTCGCCTGTAGTTGTTGTTTAATTAAAAGGCCCTTCAGTGTTATTTATAGAGTGTGTGTGACAGACCCGCTCTGGGCTGCCAGGGTGGCGAAGAATGGCACACACACGCACAGACACACGCGGGAAGAATATGAAGATATCTCCTTTCCCAAATAACAAATATGTGGGACAGCTTTCACAGTGACTTAAAAAGAATCAAACTCTTGTATAAATTTATTACTCACTGTCATATGAACAGGTAGCAGTAACCAAACTGTAGGGTTTCCCTTAATTCTTTTCCGGCTCACACTTACCGAGTAGTACATTTCTGAAAGCTTTCAATTCCTTATTTGAATCAACCCTCTATTTATTTCGCTGTGAAATTTTACCGCAATGATTTTACGGTTTTTTTTTCCCCCCCAGCGAGCGCGTATTATTTCCTCAATATATTTTACATAAAACAATCTGTAATGTTTCTATTCGGTGGATCTGTACTCCGCACGTGTCGGTGTTTAAAAAAATGCCCTTTTTTGGCCTACATTTGCTCCTCGTGTCTTTTGCATTGTATTTGCGTTGCGGCTCCATGTTAAATATTTACACTAAAAAGAGCCCCCTCTCTGCGGTTTACAGAAGAATAAACGCGCGAGGCCATCTGCAGACATTATGTTTTCATATCGTTGAATAATTGAATAACAGTTGTTATTTGTTTCCTTTTAAAATGCATTGTATTAAATAATACAGGGGCTGAACGGCACAAAAAAAGGATTTTGTCACATTCATGCATTTGTTTCCGTGGGGGGGAGGAGGGGGGCGTGTGAGGCCTAGCCGAGCAGAAATGAGAGAATATTAAGCAAAATAATAATTTAATTTGAGCTTAAGAATACCATCTCGCAGTCTCCAGAGTGATAATTATGTGGCACCTACAATATTTGTGGATTCTCAGCGAGTCCCGCAGGCCTTTGGCGCTGTCTTTAAGGGGTGGGTGGCGATGTTTACTCCCTCGGAAATCTGTAAACAGCCTCCAAGAGATCCTTTTATGGTCCTAGTCCTCACTTCCTGCGTGTTGTGTTAACATGGCTGTCAGTTAATCATACATTTTCTCATCCATATGAAGGTTTTTTTTTTTTTTTTTTTTTTATGTGTGTACATTTTTATGTGTCACAATGTGGTATTCCCCGAAGCNTTTTTTTTTTTTTTTTTTTTTTATGTGTGTACATTTTTATGTGTCACAATGTGGTATTCCCCGAAGCCCTTATTACACCGTGTTAATAACCGTCTTATTATGCGTTGCTCACTTTGCTCTCTCCGAGCTGCATTCTCTGGGACTTTTTTCTCTTTCGGCTTCGTTTTGAATAAGAAAGTCTCTGCGTAAAGGTGACGAAGGGAAAGCCGAACGTCGAGGAAACATAAGCGTGGACAGTTGTCGGTGTCTCGAGCCTCGGACATAATTAATGACTCGTAATGATTTATTAAGTATTGCTTTGTCCGTGGACTTTCTGAAGCCCCTCAGTCTAAAAATATGCAAAATCGATGTGACGTGGGTAATTTTATTTGTATTATTTACAGAAAACCATAATGATTTGCTCTACCTTCACTTTTTAAATACATCTTCACAAAGGGTATAATTTAAGAGCTAGTTTTTTCAGACCTTAAAAACAATGTGCAGCAGCTTAATGTCTCCTGGTAGAATTCTTTTATGTTAAAAACAAATTACTGCGTTATATCAATATATTGAATAGTATATATTATAAAATATGAATGCGTCTTACCGTACCAGTCAGAAGTTTGAGTACACTTTCTGGAAACTCTTTTTCCATTACTGGATATGTAAAATTTTGAATGCCTCTTATTATACTTCTTAAAATTGGATGCACGTTCTGGAAACTTTTTTTGCGACACGTCATGCGCAATAATATTTCTTTGGTTGACCTGATCAGTCATCCATCCAACCATTAATTTTTACTTTTTTTTTTACCTTTTTGACATACAGTTGCACAGTTTAACTCATGGGTGATTGTGACACACCTGGCTTCCAGCAGGTTCCCCCTAAAACTTTGGCTGGTCTATATTATATTATCTTTATCGCTAACCTCAGTTTTTCCACCAAGAAAATGATATTCCTTTTATTGTGTGTTCACAATAGAGTCACGTAGAGTCCCGTAGAAGTTCTAACTGTGCGTCGGTGAGGGATGATTGCGGTATTTAAGACTTAAAAAAGGCTTTAGAGGCCAGGCCTTTGGATTCTGCTCTCTGCTCCATATATATTATTAGGGTAATAGGATTGGACTAGTTTACACCAACTGTTAAGTTAAGGTAAGGTCACAGCGGACGGTTAAACTTGTGTAAGGGGCTTATTTGCACATTTGAATGGCATTGTAGTGGCCTGTGGGCTGCCCTGTTAGCAGAGAGGGGTTGGGTTCAGGTTCCGGGCCGAGTCTCTGAGCACCTCTTTGGCTGCTTTGTGCTGCCGACCACCGGATTGCAAAAGATGACCTTTGTCATCCCCTGCTATTGTTTGCAGATTGGATTTAGGCACGTGCACATAGGCACATGTGCACACACACACACACACACACACACACTGCAGGCTGTGAAAGACACATCTGCTCCTCAAACTCAGATAGTGAGAGAGGGAGGCAGGAGGCGGTCCGGGTTGTTAGGGCATGGAGCCATTGGTGAACCACATATACTGAACTGGAATGGTCTCTTTCCACTTATCAAATATTTGTTTGGCCTTCACTAGCTATTTGCCTTTGTCTGTTTGCCTTGGTTATTTAAGTCTATTTTAGTCAGATAGAGACCATAGTATAACCAAAGATGGGCTGCTGGGAGATGCCTCCTCTTCTTCATGCTTGAGCTGCTTTTTCTTGTTAATTTTAGCATCGTTCATCCCATATTGGTGGGAGCAATTATTATTCAAACCTGCCAAAAAATCCGTGTCCTTTTTCCCCGTGTGCGTTGCTGTCATTAATAGATTTCGGTGCAGGACGTCGGACCTCATCCTGGCCTTTGGTGAAATGTACTCCTGCTTGAGCGTTGTTTGTCGCTGCTGTTCCCCAGTAGCCCAGACGGTAACTTGAGAGCCGCTTTCTGAAGGAACCCTTTAAGCGTTCTGCCGCCGGAGTAGCAGTTTATTACTTTAATATGCTTTTGATTGATTTTGCGATCGCGACTTTGGTTAAAGTTAACCGTCGCATGTGCCGTGGCCACAAAAGCGTGCTTTGTGCGGGCAGGACAGGGCAAACATGGAGGAGCAGTTTGAGATTACCAGATTATTTCAGTTCCCTCTTCTGCCTGGCAGCGACCGCGTGCGGGAATCCTGGGAACGGGAGCTCAAGACGCACGGGTGCTGTCGGAAAACCCTGTTGCGCAGTTGTGGTTTTGAAGAAAGCAATTTGGTTAATGATTTCATTGTGAGAGCCCGGCCACGATGAAAGCCATCGCATCTTTGCCAGGGAAAAAAAAAAATCACAGTAGGTGTTAGTCAACAATGGTGTTCCTGGATACAGGCCTCTGCCTGCAACCGTCTTCCTGAATATAAATATATTAGATAAAAAAAAGAGGCGAGATTCCCCACTGCTTTTCTTGAGGCTCCTGTTTTTTTTTTTTTTTTTTTTTCCCCGACATATTGTAGGCATAACTGAGAACACGTTTCTCCGCGGTAACTGAGACTCCTGCTTGAGCTTGTGATAACTTTTATGAGTCACTTTGCCACCCGAAAAATGAACGCCGTTCCCCCAGGTTATACAGTAGTTTCGGTCATTTTTCACGACCGTCATTTATTCATTTCTTTTCATAAAGGCATTTATCCGTTTTAACAATTACATACATTTCTCACACCGGTCCTGAGACATTTTTGAGATCACTGGCTAATCCAGTCGTGTCACAGGCCTCCGGAGTGGATGTGCTACACGTTTTTCATGTTCGGCCACGTCTGTCAGCCATTTGATTTTATTAGCGCCTGTTTCACATTCAGTTTTAGTGGTTTCCAGTGCAGGTCCGTGAACGGAAACCTGCTTAGCATTGCAAAACCTGGGGCCCGCACACGTCCTCACTGAACCAAATTTCGGGGCAATTACTCAGAACGGTGGCAAAGAGAACTGCTCTTGTTTTCAGGGGTCCTTCTGCCTCGCCCTTTCCTGCTCTTCCACACATCAGCTGTCAATCTCTGCCGTGCCCTTAACCAACTCCAAACGGACCCCGGGTGCCTGGCATTCATTTAGTGATTCGCTTCCTCGTCTCCCTCCCCCACGCGGCCTGTCACATCGCTACACGCCGTTGACCATACTCCCGTCTGACGGGGGCAGCCGAATCGGTTTCGCCGGTTTAAATCGGCAATCAGTGTCAGTTTCCCAACATAATAAGGCTTAATCATAAATCTCCAAGGTGTGGTCCGGCCGGCCTTCTTTTTTTTACACGGCTTCGTCTGGGTGGAGCAAATGAGCTACCTCTGTTTTGATTTTCCAATTTATGTGTCATGCGAAACGCGTCCAACTTCCGAACATCCATCACGCATCTCCGCCTACTTCTCCCTCCTCCCCCATCGCTAGTCATCAGATGTGCGCTGGAATATGCCAGTCGGCCCAGGAAGGTACACTGAGCCTGTTTTATGGCTCTATGTATTTATCTGCCAAAGTCTTGCGATATGGAACAAAAAAAGCCACAAAAATGAAGGGTGGGGGGGCCAGCTGTGCCTACAAGCTGTTGTCCACCTAGACCCAATAATAGAACTGCTAAATCAGAGCAGCGTTGAAGGTAATTCCCTCCGTTTTCTGCTCCACAGCGATCCATTTGTGCGATGAAAACGAAAAGGAACAAGAACTGCTTTTCTCTCATTATTTGCAGCAAATTTTCCAATTGGGGCAACTGGCACTTGGCGAAAGTCTCCTATTTTTGGAAGAGAATGGAATTAGGGTGGCCGCGGAGAAAGCAGGCCACTGTGCGCGACATTCCAGATGTCCCAACGACAGTCGTACCAGCCCGAGTTTTTCTGGGCGCTGGCTGCCAACGATGACCTCACAAAGTCCGCCGACGAAGACGGGGAGCACAGTTCTCCGGCAGCCGTGCAGAATAGCCGCTTCCTTTCATATTCTGCCATCTCCAGTGTCCCTCTCCTTCGCCGTCCCCGGCAAAATTTCTCCTTCATAATTAACCATTGTTCCCGCTTTTTGGCGAGCCCTTTAGAGTTTTTCAGGGCCCCCTTTTCTTCGCTCTTTTCCCCCTTGTTCTGCGCCACCCCCCCCCCCCCCCCCAAGCTCCCATCGACTCATTGTATCCCCCTCAGAAACAGAGAAACTTGTGAGCTCCCGCTCCCCTCTCTCGCTCTCGTGCTCGCTCTCTTTGGCATTCCCGCGGCTCTCTGCCGCTCGGCTCAGCGCGGACTGTGGGAGATTTTACACTTGATTTGTTGAGTCCGAGCTCTTCGCTGTAGACTCCCCGGCCGCACACAAGAAACTATCTTTATAGATGGCAGGAGGGACCTGAATGGCGCTTTGTTTACTGTTTTCCTAAAAGGGGGCCCCCGCTATATTTCATCTGTCAGAGTTGCTTTTCTTTGCCCCAACAATGCCGGATTGTTTCCGCAAAAAATCCAGGTTCCACAGTCAGGAGAATTCTGTATTATATTTTTCTGCCAAATTCCGATCTCTGTTTTCCTTCCCCTGCGCTCACAAAGGGCTCATAACTTACTGTCAGCTGGGCGGCGCACCACAAAGCTCCACTGTTGCTCGGCAAACGGGCTCGGCCGCTCCGCGGCCCGACGGGCTGTAAAGTTTGCCGAGTTGCGCGCGGCCGGCGGGGACAGAAAGGCGCGCGGGGGAACGGAGCCGCCAGAGGATGCTGACCTTTGAACGGCTGTAGAGCAGGAGGGAAAAGGAGGCCGGGAGAAAAAGAAGCGAAATGGAAAGAACAAGCAGTCAGCCTCCCGCCTCGCTGCGGCTGGCGTGAGCGGCGAGCCGGGCTGAAGTCATACCTTTCTTGCCCGAGTCCTGCGGCCATGCCGACTGGGCGAGGTGCCGGCCGGGCGTGCAGCTGGGGCCGACCGGCACGCCGTCGCAAACAAGCGCCTCCTGCAGGTCCCCCGCTAGGCCGAGAAGGCGGCACGCCACTCTCCTCCGAGGTGGGACCTGTCTCCGATACAGGTACGAGTGCCCATTGACGTGTGCCCGACAGACGGCGCTGTCCGTCCCGCGCGCCCCAACCCCCTCGCCCCCAGCAAGGAGCGCAGACGAGGCTCCTGAGCAAAGCCGGCGCCGTGAGCGTTTTTAACACCGCAGCCGAGATGCAGGCCTGGTTTGACAGGACTCTTCAAGAGGGCGTTATTTCAAATAATTTACTGCGGAAAGTAGTTAACAGCCCTCGCCTCGGCGTGTGAAGTGCGCCGCTGAGGACGCCGGCTCGCTGCGCTCGGGATAGCCGCCTTTAAAATGTAGGTTTTAACCGCTCTAACTGCCATTTTTCAATGGCAGACTCTGTCAGGTGGGACACTACACTGGAGTGGAAGTGCTGCTGTAATTGAGTCTTGACATTAGCAGAAGGTCAACATTTATGGACAAACAATTTAAAGTAATTAATCAGAACTACTTTGGGGTAACCTTGTTAGAGTTTATGTGTTTTTCAAACCACTCGCTCAGTTCCAATATCATTACCGATAATTGGATTGTTCCATCCGGGCCTCTGACTACTAAATCAAAGTTAGGTTTTATCTCGGAGATAAGAGAACGGTTATGAGTTAATTGGTAAGTTGGTGTTTCGTTTGATTTATTAATGTTTTCCGCATAATTCAATCAGTTTTTCGTACGAAATCAAAAAGTCCACCTCCCAGGCTTTGTCCTGCGGCGCGCGATACAAATGTTTAGTTCTCGGCGGACGATCGTCGACGCGCGTAAAAAACGATCGACAGGTCGTAAACCAACCGCGGTTTTGCCAAAATGAATAACACATCCAGCGCGTTGTTCTTCGCAACTGTTTTGTAATTCCCGCGCCGAAGCAGCTCATTGTGATTCGCTTCTGGAGGTGATGCCACATACGGGGTGGGGTGGGAAGGGGGGGTTGACTTCTCAGGCCTGTCCCGTCTATTTGGGGGAGATCCATTCCAGGACGGGTCACGTCAGGAGGGGCGGCGCGCTGCCCTTCTTGAGTCGTGAGACCTCCTGGTTTGGACAGATGGTGATAATAAGAAAACTTGGACCGCCGTAGATGTTTGCTGACCACTGTCTGCGCCCGTGAGCCAGCGGTCTGGTGGCTGAGGAAACAACCGGAAAGCGTGTTGCCACCACATTTAAAAAAATAGTTTAATTCATTTGCACTTTTTCATAATTTTGTGCAGAAGTTTGAGATTCGAGACGCGTCACATTGCCTATGTCCCTTTCTAAACTACGTTCCTGGAATATTCAGGGTCTCTCTCTCGCGTCACAGCTTTTCACAGTTAACTGAATTTTCATACACAGCAGGATCACAACAGATAGTTAAACACGTAAGGATGTGAACCTTATGGAAACTTTCGGGAAATCTGCATTGTTTAACTGTGCAAACGTGTTTATTCGCTGTGCATAATGTAGGTGTTTTTTTCCACCAGCTGGGACATCTGTGCCTTTTCGCAAGAATTGTCCGGTTCTGAAAGTGACTTCCAGCGAAACTATTTTAATTTCAGAATGCAATGGCTTGCAAAACGGCTCGAAAATTGGACCATTTGCTGCGGCTCGGGAGAACGGCGAACCACTTAATCATGTGAAAATATGAAAAGAAGTGTTTATTGTGGCACTCTCTGGAGTGATCGGCCTCCGGAGCCCAACAGACCTTTCATTCTTCTCGCCTCGCGGCCGTTTGCACGCTCTGAAGAAGTTCTGCTTCAAAGTGACCTGCACCCCTCTGTGTATCTAATGGCAACAAGCATTGTGTGACGGCACTCTTGGACCTCTGTCCGCTTTTCCGTGTTTCTGCCCCAAAATAACTCTCACTTTGAGTTGAATTGATGCCTAGTGTGTTTCTGTTTGCGCGCTTTGTTAGCTGCTTATTCAGCTGTAACGGAGCTCAGCGGCGAGAGGTGTGCAGATATTCTTCCTGGCCTCCGCTCTAATGGGTGTTTTACCTCCGCGTCGTAGCGAAACGGACCCCTAGCCTTTATTTCAGCAACAGGGTAGGACAGTTACAAGTGAGGCACGACGACACTTGGTAATTTTCCTCATGCAGTTGTGTGTGTGTGTGTGTGTTGTTCTTCTGACTCCTGGAAACTCAAAGCTGTGTCATAAACCCGCCTCGGCCACATTCAGCTTTCCCGTCATTACGTGCTCACACAATGGCGCTCTTGTGAGTGTTTCTTGTTTCATTATTTCACCCTCACTCACGCTCTCTCCTCTCTATTCACCCCCAACGGTGGCGGCAGCAGCGGTGGCGTCACTGAGAAGCTAATATTTTCCCCCCCCGAGGTGACCCGCCGTCCAGGGGCCGAGTGCAGAGGGTCTGCTCGGGAGTCGCTCGTCGCCATTGTCTATAAAAGGTCAAGGGACGGCGGGCCCAAAGTCAGGCCTTGTTACGATAAGGGAGGAAACGGGATAGCTTCGGACACATGCCCACCCCCCCCCCCACACAAGTCATGAGACCTTAATGGCAGCCGGCGCTGGGCCTTGTAATGTTAACCAATTAAACAGAGGTTGTTGCACGATGAAACATTATCAGCGGCAACAATTCATGAGTCAAAGCATTCCAGGCCATACGATCCGCTGCCCGAAGAACACAGCTTCTAAGCCCTATAAATACGACAGCAGCCATATTGTCAGCTAAATATAGTCCCTTTTCTCCCCTCCTCTCTGTTCCCCTTTGGAGAGTCCCGGTGCCACCGCTGGGACGGCGGGCCGCATGTTATGAACTTATCGATTAGCGTGGTTTGTTAGCTGCCCATTGTCATTGTGTAATCGGGCGTCAGCGCAGGCTGCGTGTCGGGGACCCTGGGGAGGCCGTGCCGTGTTCCTGCACATGCACAAAAAGGCGTATCGGACTTGTTTGCTCAAGACCCACGCTGGGTTGTTTACTCTGGGGGAAGAGGCTGCTGCAAGTTTTTATTGCTGTTCTGGGGAGGGGGGCTGTTTCCTTCATACATACTTTTGTTTCCCAGAATTTTTCAATAATGGGATTATTGTTGCCCTGATAAAATGCAGGCCTCCGCAGAGGAGCCTCTTTGGTTGACGTGTTTTTATAATCCAAAGTTTTCATGGAGGAACAAGGTTTGCTCCGTTTTAACTGAAACTCTTGCGAGGGGGTCAACGGGTGGCGTCGTGGTTAGAGCCGCCACCTTATGACTGAAAGACTTGGTTTGAGCCCCCGCTCCTGCTGTAACGCCCTGACCAAGGTACCGGTACGGTAAATGTAACCCTCCTGTATAAATGGGGAAATTATAAGCTTGGTGTTGAAACCAAACACTGTTATCAGACGATTAAATGTAAATGTTTCCCGTGGCCAAAAAAACGCGTGTTTGTTGATGTTATTGCTGAAGGATCCTAACGGCATCTTTATGATTTTATTGGTCTGCTCAGGGTGTTTTGTTTGCGTGCCCTTTGGGAACTCACCTGGGAAAAACACCTGTACAGAAATGCACGTTACTGAATGAGATGCGACCGGCTGACGGATCGATCGACGGCCGCCGTCCGGCCCGCTTCCCGGCCGAGGGGCCGTTGTTGGGCTACACGTGGCCGTGGGGGGTGGAGGGGAGACAACGCCACCCCTGTTGCTCCTCCTTTACTTGTTAGCTTTGCTCAGAGCCAACCACCCCCCCACCATAGTGCCCCCTACCCCACCGCCAGCACTTCTGATAAATTATTAACTCCGCCTGACAAATGCTGTTACGGAGCTGCGGCGCTGACGTGTTGCGCTGCCTTGCGAGATTGCCGTCGACACGTGTTACGGGAGGACGGAGTGGGCTCGCCGCGCCGCTCCTCACGCCTCAGCGGTTTGACTGATGGCTGGAGACCTTAGTAAAAGTGCCTGGGAGACTGAATATTTCAGAGGTAAAATAATACCACTTGATTTCAGGGTGTAATACAAAAGAAGTGCTTTGTTTCGCTTGCAGGCCATCGAAGGCGCATTCGCGCCACTCGAAGCCCGGGCCCTTTGGAGCCATGAATAAGAAATGCGACAGCATCTCTGGTACCCCCCCCCCCCCCCCCCCCCCCCCCCCCCCCCCCCCCCCCCCCCCCCCCCCCCCCCCCCCCCCCCCCCCCCCCCCCCCCCCCCCCCCCCCCCCCCCCCCCNCCCCCCCCCCCCCCCCAGGCACTGCCCGACGCTCCCCCTCCGTCTCGACCCCCCCGCGCCGGCCGTGATCCGCAGGCAACTTAAGAACTTTGCAGAGAATTTTTATTTTCAATTAACGATCTCAATTTCTGGATAATTTTCTATTTAATATAATTACAGGAAACTATTTATTTGCTGATTAAAATGGAGTGCTCAGCCCTGCTTAAAAAAACAGCTCCCCAGCCGGGCAGGCCTGGTGGGCCTCCGTCAGCCTCCCTCCCGGAGCTCGATGACAGCCGGACGGGGGGCTGTTTGCACAGCTGCGCCAGGCCGCTCGGCCCACACGTCCCGCCATTGTCCGCCTGCTCCCCCTCTTCACGGGCGCGCGTTCGCGCGACGCTTCCCCGGCCTTTACGTGCCCGTTTCGGGCCGCAGGGGGTCCTCTCTTTGGACCGCTCTGCCCAACAATGTGCTCATTTACCGGACTGACAGATTTATCCTCACGGGCCGCTTTCAGCAGTCGTTTGCCGAAGTCGCAACAGTCGTAATTTTTTTTTCGGCCGCCGGAGTTGATTTGTATTCCGTCTGAAGGGATCCCGCAACCCACACGTCTACGGCGCTGTGCGTACGGACGCTCGACGTCCGTCAGTGCGTTCGGTCATAAATCGGTGTTAAAATAATCGCTTCCTGAATTTTCTCGCCTCCGCTGGCATCGCAAACTCGTGGGCCGCTGAAGTTTACAGCACCTCGGGTCGGAGCGTCTTAGCCGCGGCTGTTTTTCGTCCGTTCGTCGCGGGGCTTTTTTCCCCCTGCACCGGGGCGGGAGAAAGGGTCGTACGTGCTCAGACTTCCAGACAAACGCCGACTTTGTCTTTCAACGCTGCCGCATTCTGTTCGCCTATGAAAGATGGATCCAGCGACGCTATTTTTACAGCGGCTGAATAAAAGAGCATAGAAATGTCTGCATTTTAATATTGTCATTCAGCGCAGATTAACAAAGATCACGGTCTGTCAACCCCAAGGGTTAAGAGTAAATATGCGCCCTCGATGCCGCAGTCTTGAACTACCACATAATGCAGCTGTTAACTGCAAGTGCATAATTAGATTAGCGGATCCCATATTCGTGTCATTGACTGCGGCGCGCAGCCCGAGAACCTGCTCATTAATTGTGAGAAAAGTGGAATTAGCTGTTAAATCCTACGTGAAGCATGGCCTGCCTTGTAAAACTACTGTTTAAATTGGAATTAACTTCATTATTTTCTTTTGCACCTGATATGTCAAGCACACTCTTCACTGCAATATTCATGAAAGCATGTGACAGATTTGTAAATTGTCTCTTCCACTGCCAGCCTCTTATTTCTGAGCGCTTTAATCAGGATTTATTTGCCTGGAGAAATACTGTAGCACTAAAAAGTTAATGGTTTGCTAATTTGAAGGGGGGGGGGGGGGGACAGCTCGGTTTGTATCTGTTAACTTGCATATGCATTTTGTGACAGGCTGCACAAATCAGTGTCTTTATTGAGATGGATGGTGTAGTTTTCTGTCTTGCCTTCCCCGTGAGCGGCCGCTCCGCACGTCTCCGTGAAGCAGCCGGTCCCGACTTTGATTAAAGAAGAACGAAACCGGAACGCGGGTTTATCTGGAAAGGCCGTTGGATGGGCGCGCTGTCGTGCAGTGGTCTGTATGGAGACGCCGCCGCTTTGTCCTCTTCATCGGGGCCGTGCGTTGAGCGTCTCCGAGTTTGTCAGCCGTTTGCCGGCGACTGCGGCTTTAGTTCGGTTTGCACGTCTCTCCGCCGTAGGCCGACCGACTTGGGTGTTTCAGAGGGCGTCGCATCCGTCCGGCCTCACGCCCGCAGCCCTTCGTCATAGTGGCGTCAGGTTAGCTTTAGGAACGGCATCTTTGAGATGCTCGAGGCCTGGACCCACCGCCCTAGGTAGCTGTTGGAAGTACTCTAGTAGTTTTGGACGCTTTCTTTCCACTTGAAAGGTCGCTGGGTCGGTTCCCACCTCCCGCTAAAGTACCCTGGACCAAGGTTCTTACCCAGAATTGATGGAGTAAAAACACCCTGCCGTATAAAGGGTTAGAAGCAAGTGAGGCCGATTTCGCGACCCTCTTTGTTGCTTGAAAATGATTCGAGTGCATAAAGGTTAGCAATAATAATAATAATAACATCTTTCCCCCTTTTACCGCCCAACAGAGTAATGTCTTCCAAGCAAGTTACCTCTCCGTTCGCCCCTGCCGCTGACGGAGAGGACGCTATGAGCCAAGATCGCCTGCCCTGGGAGAAGGAAGAGAGTGCGGACCTCCACAGCGGCCCCCAGTTGCCCCTGCACGGTGTGCTCCAGGGCAAAGCTCACCCCGAGGAGCTGCCTGACATCAGCAGCATCCCACCAGAGTCCCACTGGGACGGCATGGTGTCGGCCCAGCAGCGCATGGTGAGGACGCAAACGCACCCACGCTTATTACAACCTGATGCCCCCGAGACAGTTACAGGTGCGGCGTGCGGTGACACATCTGAGCAAAACCCGCATCTCGCTTCGCTTCTCTGGAGAGGACGTTGTTCACCGTGGAGTGTTTGCGGGGTTATTCAAGTTGGGCAAATTCGTGGCATGTTAGAAAATACGGGTAAAGGAAAAACAGGTGGGCCCGCCGGAGGAATTTTTTTTTTCCAACGTTGCGGGGAGAATAAAACGCCGTCCTGATTTGACTTCTAACCGTCAGCAAGGGACCGGATGGTTAAGCAAACAAGTCCTGCTGGGACTTTTCGGAGAGTTAGGAAGGCGGTGAAAAGAAGAAGGAAAAGGATAACTTGTCTGTTTTGCATTGTGATAAATACACTCAAGGTACATTTCCGTATACGTGCAGGTATACAGTAACCTGCATGTCCGCTCGTCTCGGGGTTCCTCAGGCCCGCTCTGAGCGTGTGCCTGCACACACACTATTGAAATTCCATCCATACGCTCTTCGGTTGCATTCTTCTGGCCGCAGTAGGGTTAGGTGCTGCTGGCATCGCTGCAGGCAGCTCAGCTGGGGTCTTCTGTGTGTTAACAATGCCTGCGCACCTCCCTCTCATCATCCTGGACAAAAATCTGTTTCATCTCAGCTTGACACCCTCACTGAACAAAGTTTTTTACTTATTAATTGACGTGCGAGAACTGGACTCTCAAGGAAGTTTGAGGAGCAAGAGTGAGGAGGACTGGGTGTGGTGTCTTACTAAATGTTGGGTAATACTGGGATCTTTTTTGCTTGTCCTTCTGGGCAGGGGGGCATGTTCGCTGCCTTGTCCAGGGCAGTCGTTGTAACTGCGGGCCGCTGGAAGTGTCATCGTTATTTTCCTACCCCACTAAACCACACTGGTTTCCCGGGGAAATAGCTGGGATTCCTTTCAGGTTCTAGATGGCGCGATGGTGGTACTAAGTCAGACGTTGTGTTCAGACTGAGGTGGACTTGGAAGTGTGTGTTGACTCGTAAGAACCTGTGACTGTTTTTCTGAGAATGTCGCGCTCAGGGGACTGGTGTTGAGTGAGCAGGAGCACGCGCACACTCCGCAGGCTGTGCTCAGGGGGAGCGTGAATATCTCTGACACACACACACACACACACACACACACACACACACACACACACACACATACACACACACAACCAAGCAGTGACAGACTGCCGTACCCCAGCACTGATGAATCCTCCTCCCAAGGACAAACACACAACAGAGCCCTCCAAACAGTTTCAATGAAGACTTAAGACCTCGTGGTCTGCCAAGCCCCCCGCCTTTGAAGTCCGAGCCATCAGAAGTGCCTTGAGATCCTCCAAACTGTAAGGAGAGGAGGACAACAACTTAGTGAATTGCGTTTCATGTTAGCCGATCTGTGTCGGTATGTTAATAGAGAGACAATGAGAAAGTGGAACGGAGTCCTTGAGGCTGCTAAAACGGCCTGGTGCCCACAGCCTGCCCAGATGTCCCTGTGCTAGAAATTTCCATGGACCACAAGGCAGTGGGCCCAGGCACAGGCCCGGCAGCAACTTATTGTTTGTTGCTGGAAAGGGAGCTCTCGAGAAATGCCCCGGCGGATTTCTAATGCCCACAGGTCTTCGGGATTTCTGCCCCTTGCTCCCCGAAGCTTACTCGTCCGATAAGAACGTGTCTGCTAAATTTAGGCAGGACAGGCCGGGCACTTTGTTCGAAACGCACAGATACTGCTAACTCCAGAGCTGTCTGCTGGCATGACTTACCGGGTCACGGCGACGTGACAAGTTAGGGTACCCTCATGACTAGATGCTTGTACGGTAAAGAAAAGCGGGTGGGTAAGAAGATCCCAGAGCGGCCCTGAATTAGCCTTCCACTGATGTTCTCCAACTCACAAGGCCTTCTGGGAAAAAAAAAAACGAGCCCGCACTTCCTTTGTCCTCAACTGCCTTTTGTGGACGCCGGCGAGCTCTCGGCGCTGCCTCGTATGTAAATGAGCAAAGACACGGAGGCGAAAGATCGCTCAGGTGCTCTGTGTTTTCCGCGGCTCTAATTGGATTACAGAGGCATCGAAAATTAATTTATACCGTGTTTTAAAGTGCTTATTTCTTGTCCATTGTTGCCGGTCACGGCTGTTCAGCGTCCTCTCGATGTAATGAGGGAAGTCTTACGAAATCACATTTTAATATTCACAGCAAACTGTTTGGATTTGCAGTTCTTTCTCTTTTAAATGGTTTTGATTGTGACACAAGTGGAAATACAAATCCCCGTGCTCATTACACTTAGCCCTATTCTGCCTCGCCTTGTTTCACACAGACATAAGCCGTCCTGTAATGTTGTCCCACTTTGCTCAATGACTCTTTTGTTGGGCCGACTCAGGCGTCACGAAAACGTTAAATATGGGACGGCCGTAGAAATAACTTTTCTGCTCTCATCTGGGACCTCACTGAGCAGCGCCAGAAGGCCCTGAAATGCTGTGTTCCTAATACATTCATTTATCCATTATCACTGGCAATGGCAGTTGAGTAGTCTCAAGACATCCACACTCCATATGCAACCTAATTGGAAAAAACACACACACACACACACACACACTTTTTTTTCGGAATGGACGATTTCAAGCAAATTTACCGCTCCCAGAAGAGTCGTGCAGTCAGGGAGTCAGTTCACTCCTGGAGAGGAATAAAATCCCAGTCTCCATGGATAAGAAAAGTGGTATCAACTCCAGCATAGTCGAAGTCTGTCTCGGCGGTTGGACAGAAGCAATTGCGGTCCCAGTGGAGGTGTGAGGAGAGTGTCGATCCAAGTGGAGAGGTGTCGATTTCAGTTGGAGAAATGTAGAGGCAGTGTCAGTCTTACTGAAGGTACGGAGGCAACACTGGTTCCATCAATAATACGACTATGGAGACATATGGAGACAATTTCAGTCCAAATGAAGGTGTATCAATCTCATGAGAGAGATATATAGGCAGTGTCAGTCCCACTGGGGTATGGAGACAATGTCAGTCCCAGTGGAGAGGTACAGATGCAGAATCAAGCCCAGGATGATGTGTAGAGGCAGCGCCAGTCCCAGTGGAGATGTAGATGCAGTATACAGTGAGGATGCCTTTCTGAAAGGGAAGGATATCTTGAAGCACAAGGGCTGGGAACGGCAGTGGGGGTTCAACACCGCTGCTGATTGTCTGACTGTGGTGCTCTGCCATGCGTCTGAGTGGACTGTGCCCTGAACCCGCGCCAGCTTATTTACCCAGCACCTCTCGGCTCTCTGCGAGCACCCTCCACCCCCTGCTGTTTAATCAGAACCCTGGCCGTAGTGCCATGGAGGGTCACAGAGGTGCTGGGCAGGGATCCTGGAGGGGTGTAAAGGGGGCAGCTCGGCTGAGATGGGGTGGGACGCGGGTGGGGGCTGGGGGGTGGTGGTGCACGCGCAGGCGTGCCTCTTTGATTATTAGGGAAGGAGAAGCTCACATTTCAGTATAAGTCACGAGAGAGCTTCACATCCTTGTGACTTCATGGACATTGCGGACCGCTGAATGGGGCCTTTCCACGCTGGGGATTCTTCTTGGGGATTTTCACAGGTTGGGCGGCAGCTGGGTGGGACCATGCCAGATAACCTACCTGCCCTCTCCACGGCAGCGCTGGCTTTTGATTGGTGGTGTGTCCGGGGGCGTACGTCGGGGCGCCGATTGCCACCGGTAGTCCCCACCCTGTGGATCAAACTCCAAAACCGCACACAGGTGGGGTTGAACCAACCAACAGCAGCAGGGCAAAGCAGGTGTTGGTTTACCACGACCTGCTCTGGTTTTCTGCCTCTGGTTTTTAAAACAAACAAATGAGTCAGCGCTTAAACCCATAGCCTGCAGGCATGCTTAGAATGGTCCCCACCATCTCTTCTTGAGAAGTACAGGTGTTAAGCTTTCAAAAAAGGGCGGACCTTTCGCTGCTCGACCGTGAACGTACTCTCCTGTCTTCACAGAACTCAATGTTGCCATCCCTCATTTGCTAGGATTATTTACTTTGGTTTCCGAGACTAATGTTCCATGACAGCTGGTGCAGTGGTTTTATTTGAATATCTCTGTTCTACAGGACATTTGGCTGGAATACTTAGGGAACTGTGTTTTTACACCCAGTAGACCAGGGTAGAGACACGTGTACTGTAGAAGGGCTAGACGGTCATGCTGAAGTCACGATATTCTTTTCTCCATCTGGTGTTTTCTTGCAGGAGTCTGACAGTAACAAGCTGTGTTCCCTCTACTCGTTCCGGAATAACTCTACCTCACCGCACAAGCCCGAGGAGGGGGCCCGGGAGCGCGGGGACATGCTGGGGAGCTCTGCCTTTGGCACACCCGAGCGCCGCAAGGGGAGCTTAGCCGACGTGGTGGACTCTCTGAAGCAGAAGAAGCTGGAGGAGATGACCAAGACGGAACAAGACGGTATGAGATGTACCCGCCGCCGTCCAACTTGTACCCGAGCAGTCGCGATGCCCTGCCTGCGTAGAGTCAGCAGTGCGGGCACGAGGTTTCTGCAGTGCAGCTGGTGGTGCAGCGCGTCGCCGACAAAGTGGTCTGGGAGATTTATATAGCACCTCTTCAAATCTGCTTACATCTCAACTCTCGCGTGCACCCCCCGCTCTTGTCCGCTAACATCCAGTGGCATCCAGGCACGTCCGCTCACGTGCTCTCTCACCCGCTTCTGCTGGAAACCACTCGAATCCATCCGCACATACTCACGTCTTCTAGTGCACAGGCCCATCCACTCAAACGCTCTTACATCCAGTCGTTCCCACTCACATCCACTAACATCACTTAATAAGAATCAGGACGTTAAAGCCGTTTGACGGCCCATCCTGGATCTTGACCACTTTTCCAGAGTCCTGGCTCCGTAGACACCAGCCCTCACCCTCCAGACCTGCTCCATCTCAAAGCGGCGGGGCACCTCGAACCTGGGAAAAGTGACGCAGCTGGATTTCCAGTTTGTTCTGAACTGTGTCCAGCGCCGAGGGGAGCAGGCGGCTCAGCGCGGCTCCTCCGGCAACGCCAAGCGAAACCCCGACCGTGGAAATCCGCGTTGCGTTGCCGACCTCGCGCTCTTCGGCGCTGGAAACACTTCAGAGCGCATTTTCCTACAGAAGGCTGAGCTCACAAAGTAAATGGCCAGTCGACAGCTTCAAGTCTGCACTTCATCTTTTCTAAGTTCAATTGCCTTCGAAAGTTCAACAATATACAAGCCTTTTTATTATTACAGACACGCGTCTTTATCCGCAGTCCCTGTCGGTTATTTTGATCCCAGCGCTGATTCAGTCTGTATTTTGAATCAAGCTGTCCTTTGACTCGAATTAAATTTGTGTCAGGTTGCAATTAGTGCATAAAAAACTCCTGAATAGAACCTGTTTTGTACTTCTGTCAGGAGACAGACAGAAAAATTATAACCGTTTGTTTGGCAGTTACGAAAAATGTGCTTCATTACTAACCCTGGCTCATAAACATGCATTCTAAATAGAGGTACATGTGTTAAACTGGACTTAGAAAGTCATAAAACGGCGCCAAATTTACCCCCCCCCCCCGAGCATAATGTAAAATTAGTATCTCTTCAAAAGGTCATGGTTATAGGACTGTAGGCATATATAACCCTGGGTGATTATGGGAGTCATTTGGCGGTGATTGAATTTCCTTTTTTGTATCTATTAGGGGTGCGGAACCAATGTGTTGTTTTATCACAAGAAAAAAATAACAGTGAAATTTTAGTAATTACAAAGGCGCAAACTTCAAACACTGCCTTTTCAAGCCACTGTTTAATTCCATAACTCCTCGAGGAGTTCTTCAAAAGCCTTAAATCATAAGACAAAAGCCGCCTCTTTAAAGCGGGCGTGTACTGATCTTTCCTACGAAACGGTTCTCCTCCCGTGTTCTGCTCCGTTCCCCGGAACCCCGGAGTTAATTTCAGGATTGATACGCTGCCGCTCCTGTGATTTTGCGCTCAGCGTGTTTCTTCATGTTGGGCTGGAGAGCACGCTGGGGGGGAACCAGAGGTGCTGTTGTGTTTTATGGTGCATTGTTTGGAGGTGTTATTTCAGAGCGCAGGTTCGTCTGCATCATCAAAACGGTGCCGCAGCGGAAACCGGGTGGCCGTGCGTCGCGCGTTCGCCGCAGGGGATGCCGCCTTTACCGGTGGGGGGGGGGGGGTCACCGCAAGCCGCAGGAGGGCACCTATGCCCTCGAAGCCCATTTCATTAGGGAAACGTTCCATCCAGGCGCCCGCCTCCGACCCCCCAGCCGCCACGCTTTCACGTGGCCTCGTGTCGATTAAGACGAGGAGAAAAACACACAGAAAACAAACATTCAAAACAGCAGCCAAAACAGTCGCTGGCTTCTTAATTAGTGCTTTAAGTGTAACGTGAGGAATCGAACGCAAAGCCCCCCGGGACCGGCGGCTCGCATTGATTGTCTTGGGAGCTTTTAGTTTAAGCCGTTCATCAGCAGAATAAATTACACTTAGCCAAACATTTTTTCAAATTAACTATTCGCTCTTTTGGCTAAAAATAATTTAGTTTTGTTTATTTTTTTAGTTTTTTTTTTTTTTGCGATCCCGCTGTGAGTGAAACTCAGTCGCCGTTTCATTCAACCAAAATCGATCCACACGAGTCTCAGGGAGTACAGGCCGGCAGGCGGGGCAGCGCGACAAAAACGACGTTCAGGTAGCTAGGATTTAAACGGAGTTTTCTGGTTGTTTAAACCTCACTTTCTGATGCTGATTGTTTTATTCGACTGGCCTGCAAATAAGATGAGATTAGAGTCAAGTCGCCTTCCGCCCAGCAGCAAACGCCGCTGAGGTCTACGGAATGCTCGGCTGCCGCTCTTTCCTTTTACAAACCGTCTCATTTATCTTGCTGGGGGCGACGCTACGCATTCAAAGGTCTTCAGGCCCCGGTGCCAGCAACGCCTCCCCCGCCTCCAACCCTTCCGATCTCATCTACCCGCCCTAATTCGTACCCCGTCCCACCGCTGCCAACTGTTTGCCGTTTAGGAACAACTTTTACGCCACCCAGTAATTCAGTTTAAGGTGCAGCTAAGCAGACTACAGTATCATTTTGGTTCTTGCATCGTTTTTTTTGGTTTGTGAAAGGTGGTGGACTTGCTGGAGACCTGCGTTGTGGAGCTGGAGGGGAGGGTTGGGGGATGGGGGGGCGGGGGCACGGGCAATATGGTAATGAGGCCCAGATGGCACGGCTGGTTGTTGCGGTAATTTAAATGGTCAAGTGCAGCTTGTAATCCGGGGGCCGTATGTCAGCCGGAGGAGAAGAGGGTGCTTCAGAGCTCCGTACAGCTGTTCCAATCTCCCGTTAATAACGGAGCCGCAGTCGGGTGCATGACCGCCGGCCCAGCGCTGCCGGAACGGGGTCCCCTGTCGCGGGAAATCAGGTACGGGATGGGGTCGAAGGCCACGACGAGATGCCCTGAAAGTTCAAAGCGGAGGCCCTCGCGAGCCGCGGCGCCGGGGTCGATCGTCCTCGAGGGACCGATGCGCCATCGCGGCGATTTGTGATTAGGGTGGGTCGCAAAAAAAAAAAAAAAAAAAAAAAAAAAAAAAAAAAAAAAAAAANACCGATGCGCCATCGCGGGGATTTGTGATTAGGGGGGGTCGAAAAAAAAAAAAAAAAAAAAAAAAAAACACTCTCTCCTGCGAGGTTTCTCAAGCAGCCGTCGCGCTGCAGGAGCATAGGAGCGCATAGACGGGGTTTGTAAGAACCCTCTCCTTCCTGTTGCCCGCCTTCCGACGCGTGATTCCGTGAACTCGCCCGACACGCAGACAGTAGGATTAACCCATTAGGAAGATAAACAGCACTTTAAACCCTCTGCCTTCACAATGCAGCTAATGTGAAAGGAAGGTTTGCGGGAGCTAAAAATACCAGGGCGTTAATCGCGATATTAACAGCTACTGCTAATCCAGTCTGACTTTTTACTGGTCTCCCAGATCAGCCCTGCGTTTCGCCGCTGTGCTTCACCACCTGCTCACACAACTGAAAGCCACCTTAGTTGGTTGCTTGCGACTGCGAACGTGTTGCCGCGTTCAATGGGGTGGTTACGTTTCTTTTTTTTAAAAATGAATTGTGCCAGTTTGAATCCCAAGAAGGTCCCAGCTGCAGATCAATGTATTCAACATGAATTAATTTTTGTAGATTTGTGGAGCCAGCACATGAGTAGTAAAGGAATAATAGTAATAATGATGATAATGATAATAATAATACGTTATACTGTATACACTTCAGGTGTGCGGAGATGCCTTTGCTCTCTGTGCCCTGTGTGTTCTTCTCCACGCTGAAACTCCTCCGCTCCTTCCCCGAGTGTATTTACATTCCTCACATTTCAGGTCACTCCCCGCCTCTTGCTGAAGCACCGTCTCCCATCCTGTGGCGTAAACACGCGGCCGTTGCTTCGAAACGGGCGACTGGCGGCGCGATTAATTCGCTTAAAGGCGAAAGGGCATCGCGGGCCTGTTAGCGTAATCTTCGGGGTGTCACCTACAAGCAGCTCATTGTGACACGGCGATGGGGTTCATTGCGGGAAACGAAACGCTGGATGCGAAAGCGCCGATTCGTTCGGGAAAGATCGTCTGTCGACGCCCTGGGAACAGCGGAGCGATGGAAGTGCGGTTTTTGCAGTCTGCACGGCCGCACGGCGCATTTTACCGTGTCGTTGCCACGTCGCAAAAGCCATCTGGTACCTTTTTAACCTCACCTCGGGATCAGCGTGACGGCTCTGGGGTTTTTTTTCCGAGCGAAACGGGCTGCGCTCAAAATCCGTGATCTCTTTATTGATCCCTGCCTTTCAGCACCGTCTCCTCCGGGGCGTACGGAACATAATTCAGCGCTCATATGACTTACTGCAGCGTCGTGAGCAATTCAACACGGTTGGACGGTTAAGAGCAGCGCGGTTCAAAAATGTTCGGCGGCACTGTGCTGCCTGCAATATGTTTGAAAGGGTAGCGAACCTCTTTACATAATGTAGCAACCAGGCAAACAACACATTAAAGCTGGCAGGTTAAGAATAAATCCTCGTTCGCGCTGCCAAGGGAAACAGTATTTAGAGCACGTATGTTTCATTCCGGCCCTTTCCGCGCAAGTCGGCGTGTTGGATGTTCTCAACCTACAGACCCAGAAGCGCGAGCTTTCCTTATGTCACACCTGCTTTGGCTCCCGGAGAATTTATATCATATCTTTGGGTTTAAAGGAACCTTTATGTGTTAATATTCATATTCTCAGGTGGCATTTTGTATTTTCCCAGTGAACGCATGAAGTTCTTCACTTTATGTCCAACTCAGAAGTTCTGTGTTTCCACCATTGACCCCCGCAATGTAGGAAACGTTGCTACAGCATAAAATGGCCCTGAGGAATAAGAAAACACAAGACGACTGGCTGCTTTTAACAGGTCGCTGATAGGACCGCTTATGAATAGGTAGATTTTTCTGTCCATCCCTCTTCCGCACGCTAGATGATGGGAAAACGTGCCTTTCTGGCTGTCAAGCGGGGCAAGATCTGTTGGCGGCTGAGGGCCAGTTTGGTTAAACCGGGCAGACCTCCACATGCTCCCTGTCTGAACCGGGCTCCTTCGTCACAAGTAGGCTGGCCCGCGTCCCTGGCTGTTCCCTATCAGGTCCTTAAAGGGCTTTAAGTGCTTCCAAGCGCCCTAATGAATGAAAACATCCTCCCTGCACCGGGGTCTATATTCCGCTGGACGGTCACCTTAGCTGTCAAAGCGCTCCGAGCTCCCGGGGGTGGGTCCGAGCTCCCGGGGGTGGGTCCGAGCTCCCGGCGCCGGCGCTGCTAACGATTGTGTCCGCTGTTTATTTACTGTGTGACGTAAACGTTTTATTTATCGAGAGCTGCGGGGACAGCGCCTGTCAGCGTTTTAAAAAAAAGAAGGAAAAAAACGTCCGTATTAAGCAAAAATTTTATAATGTCGTAAAATTCCAAGGTGAATGTATTTCATTCGCTAGCAATTGCCGTTACCTTATGTAATGTGCTACAGCAATAGTCAGCACAGGGGAAGGGTGAGCAAACTCTAGGAGGGTTTTCCAGCTTTTTGATTCGGCCGAAGCGGAGGACGAGTTCGCTTGTCCATCACTTGTTTGTGCGTCATCGATTTTTGCCGTGTGTTTCTCCGGTCCGGGGCGCCGCGATATTGCCGACCGGCACGTCGTGCTGTTTATGCACTCCAGCGGACAAAAGCAGTGGAATGTCTGTCTGCGAATGAAGGATAAAAACACAATTAACCTAAAGCTGTTTCCTTTTCTCTCAGCACTTGTAATTTGATAATGAAATGCCGCGGGCGAACGAATCTGGAAAGGCTGGTCCCAGTAAGAGCCCACTGCCTCGCAGTGCCTGGGCATCTGTGGAAGGCTCTCTCTGCCAAGTTAGTCAGCATTCTTATATTGCCAGGAGTTGTTCTGGCTGCTGGTAAAAGCTTGTTATCTTCTAATCCATGCTTATACCCTGGCTAGTCTGAATTACAGCATTACATGTTTCAGGGAGAAATGTGGCAGACATTCAGACTCGGTGCCATTACAGCAGGGGCGTGGGGGTCCAGCCAGGCATGGCTGCGGCGCTGTTTTCCGGCTGGAATGTGCTCGCGCCCCCGGTTTGAAGCCCTGATCAGATCAGACCTGACGTCGGTTTGCGGGAGTTCTCAGCAGACAGCGATTCCATTTGGTTTGAGTGACGCCCCTGACGAGTCTTTGTGAGATTTAACACGACTTTCCACATCTTTGTCAGAAAGAATAAGGCTGTTTTCCCCAGCAGAGACGTGCAGATTGCCGTCAACAGTCTGGTGCTGTCAATTTCTTCTTTTTCACGTCGAGCGCATTATTAGGCTTGAGTCCCTTTCAACGGTAAGACTATGCAAATTGCCCTATTAAATGTAATAGGGTCTGTCTGTATTAAATGTAATCTGATCCTGCTCTAAATTACACTGGTATAATACCAGTTTGGGATTATAACTGCATTTATTTATTTTTGAATGTGTCCTACATTTTGTGTCCGTCGCATCTTTTCCGATGAACCTCAGAGGCCGTGGACATGAGTGTTTCCGAGGTGACCGACTGAATTCTGGCATCTCAAGTCCGATCACCGCCTCTTTGTACGTCTGCAATATATTTGCACTGTGCCGCATTAACGTGGCTAAATATAATGTATAAATATATGTCATCTTTTTAATGTTGATATTTATTTATCTTTAATTTGTGCGTGTTGCCTTTTTATCGGTTCTCGTAAACTTTCTTCCCCTTGTTCTGTGCACCGTGGAGCTCAGTAACTTAAGTTTGTCCTCCTTTGTGTACGCGCTGTATAAGGGTGTTTGATAATAAACGATTCTTATCCCAGGGAACAAGGCGTCCCAGTCTCCACACATCCCAGGGTTTGGCAGCACTGGGTTTTGGTCCCCGGCCGCCGCCCAACCCTCTCGTTGGCCTAGTCGACGATCCACCGTGAGGGAAATTTCCAGACTTTGGCCATACGCGTGTCTCAAAGCTGGGCCTGCCCCCGCTGGAGTCCATCAGAGCTTAAGGATCAGATCATAGTTGACAGGTTTTTCAGCAGTTTAGGTGTGTGTATCTGTTTGTGCTCACAGCCCTCCACCCTTCGGCGTCCTCCTCCTGCAGGATGTGCTTTGCTGTTTCAAGTTCCGCCGGAACACTTTAAAAAAGCCCTCCCACAATGCAGCTCGCTCCGCATCCTCAGGTGAGGACGTTCACCGTCCGACAGTTTTGCCCATAACGCTGGATTGCAGAGCAACTCCAGCACCTGCCCACTTACTGCCCTGCCAAGCCCTCGCTCCAGCACCCCTCCCTGTGGTGAATCCACACGCCAGGCCCATCTCTCCCTACGGCACTGGCCAGTACAGCAACACCAGGTCACCAGAAGATTATTTACCCATCTGAGAGGTTAATCCGCATTGTGTGAAGAGTCCCGGCTTATTATCATCGTGTAACGGAACGTGGTCTGGGTTGGCGGCCGAGCGAGAGAACAGGATCAGGCCTAATCCACCGGGGCGATTAGCAGTGAAAAGCGCTCGACTGCTGCCTGCCTGGGTATCGTACCTGGCCAGCACCCCTGCGCGGGACACCGGCGAGTTCCCCTTTGCGCGAAACACATTCGCCTCGGATATAATCGCGACTGTTTTGGTAGAGGAAATAAAATCCTCCTCGAAAACGCCGAATTCTTGGGTGTTCGCAGCAGTGTTTGGCAACGCTGGGGTTGAATACAGTAAATGACGCACCAGGCGCTCCGCTTCTGCTTTTAGTTAAAAGGCTTCTTGTGCAAATAATGCAGCAGAGACGGCCCTGCTTGCCTGTCTCCGGGCGCCCTGTCGCCCCCCGCTCTGTGTTCTGCCCCCTAATTAATAAGAATCTTTGTTATAATGATCTGTTTTATAAGCCCTTGACTTGATGCATATACAATGAAGCCGGAGACCTGGCGGCCCCCTTTTTTTTTTTTAACCTCCTTGGCTGGTGGCCGAGGTGAACCTGTACGTTTTGAGCCACGATTCAAACGCTTAGCTCTTCCCTCGCCTTCCTTGTCAGTCCACGAATCCCTCAGGCGGTACATACTGGCCAAACATCACTCAACTCCTGGGTTTTTTTTTTATATTTCCTCGCTCCTTTTTTCCCCCTCTCTCCTCTCTTTCTCCCTCTTCTCCTCTTTCTTTAATAGCGTTGGCTCTATTCTGTCTACCTTTGATTCTGACAACCTGCCTTCAGAAGGAAAGCGAGGTGTTTAATCAGTAGCTGTGTGTGTGTGTGTGTGTGTGTGTGTAAGCTGCCGTGGGTGGAGGTGTACGTCTGCATGTGCGCTTCACCTGCATGTGTGTATGTGTGCACATCCATGCTCCCTCATGTGCCAGTTTAAGCGCGTCCCAGTCTCTGTGTGTGTGTGGGTTGGAGCCAGACAGGCAGCTGGCCACGGCTCTGCGCTCCGCTCTGACACTTTTGTTTGAATAGGTAATGGTGAGCGGTTCGGGCTGAGGAGACATGAGCTGGAATGGCTTGTTAGGACACATGATCAAACGGCCCTCTCTGCTTCCTGCCAGTCAAGCCTCCCGCCGCCCCGCCAGCAGACGTTAAATAGCTTTTTCGGGCCGCGCGCCGCCGGCTCTCCGCCAGTCGTGACATGTGAACTCTCACAAAAGATCCCACGTCCAGGAGCCTCACCAGCCATCGTGGTCCCCCCCCACGAAGGCCGCAACTAAAAATACCGGCTGAAACCGAGCAGAGTCACTCTTTACGTTCACCTGACGCTTCTCCCCGGAGCAACTTACTGTGTCGATCAACTTACAGCGATTTACTACCTCGCACAACTGCAGCAATTCGGCGCAAACACCTTGATCGAAGGTAGTTGAACCCGGGTTCTTCAAGGCTAAAGTCCAATGTCGGTGGCTGCAACCACTGTGCCACCTGCTGCCTCACCAAAACTTCATGCCAGCGAAGTACAAGGTAGCGTGTGTGCGAAAGCTTGCTGGATGGTGCGGCAGCACCAGGGTTTGGGGACCTGAGGACAGAGAATCGAGGTTCAAATGGAGCCCCCCCCCCCCCCCCCCCCCCCNAAACATCTCTCTGGAAAAAAAGAAAAATCGCAAAAAAAAGCTTTGATCTTAAATGGGCCCCCCCCCCCCCCCCCCCGAAGATAAAGCACAGCTGCTGCCTCAATGTGCCATTCTTTGACGCTTCCCTGTGGCCTCCCTGCTTCTCATATTCTGACTAGTCAACAGTAGCAACTGCTGCGGGGCATTCTGGGGGCCACCCCTCCCCCTCCAGGCTCAGCTGTTGACTCCGCCCCCCTCCCATCGCTCTGCATCGGGGGGGGGCCACAATGGGTCCATTGTGTCACTTTCTTGCAGACCCGTCCGGAACTCCCCTGCACCCACCCCCCCCACCACCCCGCTCCGCACCAGTCTGCTGATGGTCTCCGTGGCAGATCGCAACCAGGGCAGGACAGAGGCCTGCTTGTGAGGGCACACACAATGTAGGTGCATCTCAGCTGCCCCGAAGGAAGCTACTGGAGGATTGTGGGAAAGAATTGTCCTTGTTTCATTTCACACACAGAGGGAAAGGGGGGGTGTGACAGTCCAATTCACGGCAGTTTCTCTGAAAACATACTTTTGTGTCGCTGTCGGGATGCAGCGTGAGAGTGGGCCCGGCTTGTGGGGGAGCCGCAGGAAAGGGGGTCCAGTCGGCTGGGTTTGAGGGCCGTTCCTCAACCGCCTGCCTTCCGAGAGGCTCCTCGATCGTCCGGCGTATACAGTGAGGCTGAATTGCTGACACGCCAGAACACGGAGCCCCGTTACGGGCCCTAAATCTGTCACCGTGCCGGCGTCCTTTCTGCAAATGAAAATGGGGGAAATACGGAACAGATGTTGACGTGCTTTACTTCATCGGCTGAGAGCCGCCACCGTGGAAGTTGCCGTGCGTGAGCGCGAGTGACTGTGAGTGACAGTGAGTGACAGCGAGCGTGTGTGCTCGAGTATCCGTGGGCGGGAGGGAGCCAGTGGGGTCCTTCACACAGATCCGTGTCTCCAACCCCCCCCCCCCCCCCCCCCCCNATCCGTGGGCGGGAGGGAGCCAGTGGGGTCCTTCACACAGATCCGTGTCTCCAACCCCCCCCCCCCCCCATCCCGATTCCCGACTCTCGTTTCCCAGCTGCATACCGGAGCGAAGCGAGGGCTGTGTCGGGGGATCAAAATAGTGACGGTGTAACTGACACCCCCTCCGCCGCCATCTGGGCTGCTAATGATTTTAAAGCACTTACCCTGCAAAGGGACCTGCACGGTTTAATCGCCTTGTTTACACCGGCTTCCGTGTCGAGTTGGGGGTGAAACATCAGCATCGGGGTCTTGGACAAAGGCCGATCGCCGTTCTCTCGTTCCTCGTCACGTTCCGTACGCGGCGGCGTGTTAAATGGGGATGTCGGAGAAGCCAGATTGAAATGAGATTTATTGCACCATGGAGGGCGCGAGTCGGCGATTATGAATTTGCGCGCTCGCCGCCTCTCTGCGGGAGGGGCTCCTGCGCCAGAACTACTATTCTGCAAGTCGCCGGGGGTCGAGTGGTTAATGTGCTGCGGGAGGCGTCCATTACGTGTGCCAAAGTTACGGGCGGGAGGATTAAGGCTAACGATTGTCGACGGCGACACGGCGCTGGCGGAGTGGGTCACGGTTGCGGACCCTCTCCCGCTGTTCCAACGCCACTTGTCATAACGCCACCGTCTCTGATTGGGCCGCCAAGGTCCACCCCACCCCCCCACCCACCGCCCGCTTTTTATTTTCCACTGCTTTACCACTGTGGCGTCTCCGGCCTGCTCCTCCTTGAGTGCATAAGCACGAGGTTCGTAAGTGCTCCCCATCTCCCCCCTGCAACCCTCAGGTCCGTTAAGATGTTTTTCGAAGAAGTTGCTTTCCCCCCCCCCCTCCGGCCTGTGCCCGCTCTGAGCCACGGGGGCAAGGATGGGGTCGGCTCAGAAAGCAAACACGACACCCGTTGTTGGAGAACCACGGAGAACAATGGCCCTTTGAGCCGGTGAGCTGACATCCAGACGGGGGGACTTCCTAGAAGCCGTTTTCAACTGTACTGTTATCGAGTCCACTTGAGTGTCACAGATATAAGGATGATAAAGCAATTCTATTTGCCAGTTAATGGCTAAAAAGTGAGGAGGCCGTTTTGGAAGGGAAAATCTCAGTCCAACCTCCGCCATTTTTTGCTTCATAATTTATTTTGGCGCCATTTCCCCAACAGTACATCTCTCGCACGATCCGCGCGCCAAAACGTGTTTGGTGAATCTGATCCACGTGTGCGGCCGAGCCCTGCCGCTCCGCCGCTCCCTGCGAGGTGAGGTATGTCCTCCTATCTCTGCGAGTAACGGCAAACCAGAGGTGTGTGTGTGTGTGTGTGTGTGTGTGTGTGTGTGTGTGTGTAAAAAATGCTGACCTCCGGACCCCGGAGTTCGCGGAGCTGAGTTTACGAAGGGTGAACTCTGACACGGCTGCGAACGCCGTCCGCCGCCGGGACCGAGGAGCGTCTTTAATTGCCGCTCCAGGCGGGGGGAAATGTCAGAGCCGTGGCGGGCGGCACACATTGTTGTGCCTCTCTAATTACACAAATTAACAACCTAAGCAAAATAAGGCACTAAAGGTTTTTTTTTCTTCTTTTAATTTGACAGAAAAAAAAATTCATCCCGATATGACAATATGCACACAGAGCGGTAATAGAATAAATAGCCCCCTGTTGGAGGAACTTCCTGGAACGAGTCTCTGGTGTCCCGAGGACTAACAGTAACAGAAGTCAGTCTTGTGCCGAGATGCGATGGCGTTTCTCACGTCATTTGTGCCGATTTAAATGGACACGACGCGTGGACAGGTATATCCCGCACTTCATCCTTCAAGCGGCTCCCGGCACATCTGGTTCGCAAAATCGGGTTCGGCTTTAAATAGTAGCTGCACTACATTCCAGGATTTAAATCATTTACCATCAGACACATGCTGTGTCCACATTCTTTGTATAATTCAGGTAATTTCCTTGCCATATCAAAGCTGCCCCACTTTCATAAATAAAGCTTTTGCGGCATTATCACCTAGCTTTGCGGCGAGTTTTAATGCAGGCGTGTCACACTTTTTTTTTTTTTCCGGCCTCATGTGGTCACGGACACCCATTAATTTAGTAAATCAGGCTTAGCAGCCATGACCACTGACACACACACACACACACACACACACACACACACACTCCTATTAGTTTAACATAGATGAATAAACGTGAATGTTTTGAGGCATCGATTAGCAGAAGAGTTTGTCTGACAGATAGATTGCAGGGTAACCCCCCCCCCAAAAAAAAACCAGTTCTCATGCAAGGTACCCAGTAATTTAATTCCCGTTTGAAATTATTATAATTTATTACAGTGTGTGGGCCCTAATGATTACTGACATCAAATGGAAATTATACATTGAAACTGGATACACACATCCCTCATAACGCTCGGCTTCACAACCTGAAGTGCTATAGCCCTCGCTCACGTTTTTTCCACCTGCTCGCCGAGGTGCACGTTTCGACCGTGTTGCGTGCTTCCAGCTTTGTTTTAATCGAGGTCGGTTGAGGTGGGGTTTTTTTTTTTTTTTTTTTGATTTGCCCCGGCAGACCCCTCACCTCTGATTTTACCGCATTCAGCGTACGAGGCTGTTAACGCCGAGGAGCTACGCACGATCTTCAGAAAGGTCCGCGGTGCGATCCGAGCATTTAATGACTCCGGTTCCTAAAAGTGACCTTCCAGAGCGGGGCGGGGCAGGGCGAGGGGGGTGCGCTCCTTCCAGCTGCACACACGGTGCCCGTCGGGCCGCGATCACGCACAACCCCAGCACCTCGGGCTCGGACATATGTTGAGTTTTATTTCATTCTTCTGACATTAATCCTGTTCACCAGCTGTTCCGCCAGCTGCTAGTTTCCAGCTTTGGAGGAGATTGTACTACTCGCGGGTGGGGGGTGGGGGTGGGGGGGGCAGAATACTGGCTGATCTTGGCTCCTCATTGCAAAGTTTTGATTCGGGTTTTTTTTTTTTTTTTTAACATCCCCCATCTCCAGGTTCAGGGAGTTGTGTGGTTACTTTCTCACTCCTGGTTTCTTTTTCTTTCTTCTTTCTTCTCCTGTGCTGGGGGGTGGTGGGTGGCACAGGGGTGGGGGGGTTAAGGGGCTAGCAGGGAATGGTCTTGTTTTAATCTCCCGTCCAAGCCCCCTTTCTGGAGAGGTGCCTTCAGGAGTCACTGGCCTCCAGTCCTGCTGTGCGCGATGGTCTGTGGTGCAGCCCCACCTCCCTCCCTATTCGTTCAGATTTATAATTTACCATGTTTGCCACACGTGCACCACCCACCCCCCAACCCCTGTGCTCTTTCATATGGCCACTGCAAGCCCAGTGCTGGGCATCCTGGAAGCCTTCTCCTGGGTTGTGGGGGTGGAGAAGAGGGGTAGGGAAGACACAGGTTCGAGATCAAGTCCCAGGGGTGTGGTGGTGGTGTTTGGGGGTGGGTCACTGGCACACTTCTCCTGATTTGCAAGCTGGCTAGCTGCAGTCATCCAGCGGTCCCGCGAGTCGCTGTCCTGGCTTCGTGCAGGGTGGGGCGTCTTCGAGTGCTTATCAAAGGACCCTCAAGTCCCGTGGTGAAACCCTTCAGATGCTCTTGCCGAGAAGCAGCCAGCAGATTGAGGCTCTCCACCACGTGCCCCGCAGAAAGGTCTGCTTGAGATATTTTGAACAGCCATTACAATTAAAGTGAAAGCTGTGTTCAGTGTTGGTGTTTCGTTGGCTGGGTGAACCTGCCCCGCCAGACCAGTCTTTTTCAACGACTGTGTCCTTTTCCTGAGCCACTTTGTCCGCTCTTTAGTGGTTCAGAGGTGGCCTCCCATAGTGCTGGTACCTCACAGCTCCATTTTCTCCCCATGATTCCTCCCACAGTTCAAAGACGTGTTTCCGGTGCGTTGGTGACTCTAATTTGCCCTTCCTGCGTACCCTGTACTCACACCTTCTCCTTCAAGGTTAAACCCAGGACCAACCCGCCCAGGTCAGACACATTGCTGATTAAGGATGAAGCCTATCTTCCACAAAGCCTTGTGGTCAAATTATTTTACTCTTGATCATCGCCCACCTCTAAAACATTCTCATCTGTGGAAAGGTTTAATCCACATGGTCTTTACTAAAAGACCAGGCACTATAGAGACCCAGGTCCACCGTGGATCTGAGATCCAGCAGGTTTGGTGTAGTAAGCCAAACAGATGGTGAGGCCTTGTTACCGTTCTTGGACTCCACACCCCCCCCCCACCTCTATTTCCTCAAACACCAGGGTGCGAGGGTGGCGCAGGGGTTATTTCTCGCTGAATGCCCACCGTAGGCACGCTATTTATACCAGCTGTTTGGTGCCGCCGTTGACAAGCTGAACCTGGGCCGATGGGAGAGCCTACAGGTGACTAACAGGGGCTGCTCACTAAGTGGAATAATGAATAGTATTAGGTGTCAATTAAATCAAGCCCTCCCCAAAGCGCAGGTGCTCCACAATGCAATGACACATTTCAAGAAGCGGCTGCTCTTCACCCCTGCATACGAACGCACGCATTTGCATATTAAAGAGTTGGAAATTATTTAACTGAGGCAAAAAAAAAAAAAAAAAAAAAAAAGTCTTCTGGAAATGATGGAGGTTATTAAAACTGTTGANTTTAACTGAGGAAAAAAAAAAAAAAAAAAAAAAAAGTCTTCTGGAAATGATGGAGGTTATTAAAACTGTTGACAAGGAGGGAAGGTAATTGCCTGAAAATGAGCAACGATGCACTGTTGTATACAGAGAATGTTGTCCCCCCCCCGCGTTTGCATTGTGCCGTGTCGTACGGGTGTATAACCTATTACGTTTAGATTGGTCCCTTGCAATTAGTGCCCTTTTTGTCGCCGCTTCAATAACGCTTTGATTATCGCGGCTTCGGGAACACTCGGCGCATCCGACGGCTGTTGTCTCCGGGACCACTGACGGAATGACAAAACGCGTTTTCGTGCGTTATTTCTCCTTTCACTTTGATTCTTGTAATTATTTTGTTTTGTTTGGTGTGATGGCTTCTTGTTTTAGTTGCCTCTGTGATTAGGAGTCGCAGGATTCGGCGGAGCGCCGCTCGCGTACGGGGTGCCCGCGCCTCCAGTTTGTTTTCCCGCCTGGGTGCGAAGGATCTCGAAAGGAGGAAGCCACTCGACCCCCCGTCGCACAGCTCCGTCTTTCAACTCGCACCTTGAAGTGTTTGTGCGCGTTCCCATTGGCTGAAAGTGCGGCGCCGAGTAACGGACTGCGAATGTCGTTCGGTGATTGTAGCGCGGAGAATACTTTAGAATTGCTTCTTCTCCTCTTTAAACTGAAGGTGAGTTACATTATTCTCTTGACCTTGACGACCCCCCCCCCACAGCTCCTTCCCTCCCTTCCGACAGCTTTTCTTTCCCAATATTGCTAAAGATGCTGCACTTGAAAGTGCTTAGAAGATAATTATTAACACAACCGCCGCACGGTGCAGGAGGTGTCCTCCATCTCATCCTGTGAGCCTTGTCATGCAGCAGTAACACTTCTGCTTTGAAACGCAACTTATTTTGCCTTTTCACAAACCGGAATGGTTCGTATGAGGTCTGTTTTGGACACGTTACGTTTTTTAATCTGATTTTGTTGGTGTTCTTTTGCCGCAGGGTTGAGTTTGAAGGAGGAGAAGATGTGGGTTGGCCCACATGTTAGATCATAACATGTCCTCCCTGTTGGGTCACACACAAGTTTGGGGTTCGACGGCTGGCCGTGGGTGGGGGGGGTCTTTACAGTGAATTATAGCTCTGATTTACTGACCTTGCTGGATTTCCTTTGCCACTGGGGCCACTTGCTTCCCACGCCAGGAGGACCTCAATTTCTCACCAAAGAGCTTCTGGTTAGGCACTGCTGTTGTACCCTTGGACGTTCTCTGCAGGTAGCATAGTGGTCAAAGCCATCACTAAATGACGTATATTCAAATTCCACCTGTTGCAATAGTTCCCTGGATCAAAGTACTCACCCTAAGTTCCAGTAAAAATTGCCAAAATGGGTAAACCAGGGCGAGTAGCTTCGAGAAAAAGGACCTTGATTGATTTAGCATCAAAATATTTCTGATACCTTTGATATGTTCAGTACCCAGTGCTCCCTCTAAATATGATTCAGATGAACTCCTCATGGGGAGTGAAGGACGCCACCTTGCTGCAGTGTGAAGTTCTCCTGGGTGGGAACGGATCCTTGCTGTTGCCAGGAAGACGAAGGCCCCACAGTGGCTGGGGGCAGATGACCCTGAATGCGGGAAACCTGCAGGAGGGGTCAGAGATACTGAAGCACACCTCCATTTAAACCTCCCTCAGTTCGCTAGGTGGGGTGTTTGATTTGCTTGTGTTCAAGGAGAGGACGCGGTCACCTTGCACAGGTGCCTGTGTTTGTGTCAGTGGTTGGTGATGCTCTTCCCTCAGTACCAGCGTCTGCCCGCTGGCGCTGCTTCTCCTCTCCTGGGAGCTCGGCTTATTTCACAGGGAGCGTCTGCCACATACAAACGTGTCTTGATGCAAAACATATCACGGTGGGTTCGAGGCCACAGTCCATATAGTTCTTACATTACCACCCCCATTACCTCCAGCCTCCATCGCCCACCCTAAACTTAACGCTTGAAGAAATACGGGTAACCCGGGGTGGATTTAAAAACGCTATTCGGAGCATTTGGCGCATAGCTTCCGCTCGGTACAAGGTAATGCATATGTTTTTAATCCATTTCTGCTCAATTTCCCAATGCCAGCAGTGACTGTCGTTTGAATGAAAAGTGGATAAAAGTGGGCGGTGGATGCCGAACAAATTATGTAATTTGAGTTTCTTACGCCCCATTTCAGGCTAAAATTGATAAGATTTGATTTTTGCTTATTAGTGTATTTTCTGCGCAACTCGTTTTCCGCTGAGTGGCTTAAAGTTCGCCGTGGTTTTGGGCGATGCTTCGATAACGGCTTACGCTGAGGAACGACATCCCCTTCCCATGCGCACCCAAACGTGCCCGCTGAGGCTTATTAAAAAAGCTATGAATTAGACACTTTGAATAAAATCTTCCTTGCGGCATATTGCATCTAAAAGCACTTACGGTCTGGCTGCCATTTTGGTTTATTAATCATTGCTTATTACTGTCTGTGATGTATCACAGTAATGGAAAACCAGAATTATCACCTGAGCGCAGAGCCAAGCCGAAGCAGGGTGGGGTGGGGTGGGGGGGGGAGGTGATCACCTTGGCTCCTCAACAAAGGCGCAGGTTGGCACGGGTGGGCCGAGCTGCCGGGGCTTGCCTCCCTCTCCACACCACATTGTTGCGGTTTCTGTTCGACATTCGCTTCTGGCACACAGTGAAGCCACGTGACGAAAACCGTGTTCGCAGCAAATACAGTCCTAGAAACTCTTCTCTGGTCTTTAAGATTTATGTCGACAATCAGGAAATCCCTTTCCCAGTTGGAGGGTGACGTTCAAGCTTGCCTAGGGTATCTTGCCTTCAGAAGTCCTGCTCCCTGTGTTTACCTGCCGTAAGTGATAGGATCCATATACTGACAAGATGTACGCTGCTGATGACTAGGGAGATAGTGTGAACACACTGCATGGCGACACGGCCCCAACGTGTATCAAGAGGGAAGCTGCTGCTGCTTGGCGTTCTCTGAATGGAATGCTGCTCGTCCACTAGGCAGGCAGGATTTGGATGCCGCCAAAGTGTGTTTGATTTCTGTTGAGTTTATAGTGGCTCCCAGCCACACGGCGTGACTCAGTGGTAGTGACAGTGGAACCTGGATCACAGAGGGACTCTGAGTCAATGTGGAAGTCTAGTGGTCCATGATGGAACTCTAGCACATACAGTACTGTGCAAAAGTCTTAGGCAGCTGTGGGAAAAATGCTATAAAGCGAGGATGGTTCCAAAAATAATGCCACGAATACTTATTAATCAATAAACCTTCTAAAAAGTGCAGTAGACAAAAAAAACCTCCATCAGATCAATATTTGGTGGGACCACACTTTGCCTTTAAAACAGCATTGATTCTCTTGTGCAAACTTGCATGCAGTTTAAGGTAGAGGTTGGTAGGTCCTTCCAAACATTTTGAGGAACTGGCCACAGTTCTTCTGCAGACTTTGACTGTCTCTGCATGTCCTCCCAGACTGACTTCTGACATCTGTTGCAGGATTCCTTCTTTTTGCTCAAAATAGTTGTGTATGACTGGGTGTTTGAGGTCATTCTCAGGCTGCAGAATGAATTTGGGACCAACCAGAAACCTCCCTGATGGTAGATAAGAATCTACCTGTACTTCTCAGCACACATTGAAGTTGCATGTCTAAGACTTTTGCACAGTCCTGTATGCTGAGCTGTAATGGGTCCTGGTGGAACTCTGAGTAGAACTTTAAAGGGTCGCAGTGGAGCTCTGATGGATCACTGTGAAAGTCAAATGGTCCAGTGTAGAACTCTAACATGTACATTAACCTCTAATTGGTCACGGTGGCACTCGGATGGATTATGTTGACCTCCCGTTGTGGTGGAACGCTTGTGGGTTGTGGTGGAACGCTGATGTGTCACTATGGAACTTTAATGGGTAGAACTGTAATGGGTCATGTTGGAACTCTAGGAGGCTGTGGTAGAGCCCATGTGGTTCCTGGTAGATCTCTGATGGACTTTTTTCCTTCCCCTCTGAATCCTCTGCTCATTGATTCCTCAACGTATGACCAGCTTGTTTGTTTAACTGGTTAACACAGGTTTCTCCGATCGGCCGACAGTTCCTAATACCACCTTAGCGCAGCCTTACCTTTTAGAAGCTGCTGCGCTGCTCATATTCCGTAGAAACCATCAAATTTGTATTGATCAAAAACCTAAAAATATCTTTTGGTATAATGCATCATTTTTAAAGGAAAATATTTTTTCTGCAACGAGGAAAATATTTAAGTAGAACATTTGTAAATATTAATCTGTAGTTAGGGTTAATCACTCAAAAAGCATGTGGAGGTGTTAAAAAAAGCCTGCTATTTGTTTACCAGTTTCTTAACAACTGCAGTTCTTTGAGGTGTTTTCCTGCAGCATGTGTGTGAATAGCAGAACAGGAAAAGTACACTTCTCCACTGCTTTCACGGACATAAACCTTTGGCGTTATTCGCCGCCAGGACAAACTCATTATTTTACACATTCCAGCTGGTGGGTGGTGTTTTACTAGGGTATTTGCCATGTTAGCTCCAGAAGCACAATGACTACAGTGGAAACCGGGGTGAGAAAGATCTGAGTTTCAGCCCCTGTTCTCCAATTTACCATCAGCCTCCCCCATGGCTCTGTTTCGAAGTGTGTGATCTCCTTCCTGGGTGCTCGCAGCGACTCTCTTGTGGTTTTGTGGGGAAGGTCCTGGTCTCAAGGCCTGGATGAGTTGGGAAGGGGGGTCTCAGAGAAGATCCACCGAATCCTGCACTCTTTGTGATTCAACTCCCGGGAGTTCAAGTTCAAGGTTCGACTCCAAATGTTGGAGAAACAAACAGCTCTTTGAGTAGCCAATGACATACAGGCTGTGTTAAAGTGACCTGAACAAGAGATGTCCTTTTGGCCTCGTTCAGGAGGAGGAAGGAAGCAGCAACTCAAAACAACATCGTGGCCCTCCTTGTCCCTCTTGAAAGACCTTCTCAATTTAAGGCCGGGCAATTTTTTTTTTTTTGTTGCCATGCTATCTTGCCTATTTGAAGTGGTGTCCATTTTGTTCTTGGGTGCCATTCTGGGTAGGGGGTGGTCGTGGATCTCATTGTCAAAGGGTTGATTTTTGGAAACAAAGGGCGATCCGAAAGGAGACGGACTCCTTTACCACATCTAAACTGACTTTCAATCTAGCCGGCAAAGAGGAGTGGAGAGGTGTAATGGTGGACAGCTCACCATGTAGGGTAAAGAGAGCCTCCCCCCCGCCCCTCGGCCGCAGGCTGCTTGCGATGTCCCCGGCTCCTTCCTCTGCCACGTCAGCTTTGTTTATCATACCAGGAGCGTAAATCTCCCTCCTCAATTCCGGCTGGAATGAAGTACAGATGTAGCGTAGAGTTACAGATTGTATTTTCTCTCCTAAGTGGCCACAGTAAATCTTGTCGCTAATTCTGTTTTATGTGAGTGCCCGTACTGCGGCGTGTTGAGATTTCCTTTTCAAGAAAACCACATCCCAGTTTAACAAATACAAATTCGAGAGCAGGCCCAGTGGTGTGAGGGGCATCGGTTATCCCCGCATACCGTGTGGACGGGCTCACCGGTTGCCCCTGTGTAAGGCATACGTGAGCTGGACCGTCCATTGTCATCCAAGGAGCTCCCCCACCCCTGGGTACCACACGCAAGTTAAACTCTTTGCTGCTGACCAACGGATCAGTCATCCTTTGTGCCACGTGTGCCTGGCCTCACCTATCCATGCTCAACCGGTGAGCGTCAGTCATCGCAGCGTAACGTATACGTGATGTCACACATCCATTGTCAACTGCAGACCTTCAGTCATCCTTATTGTTTAAAAAAAATTCTTTCTTAGAAGCAGCAAGCATGAACATTTTTTTTGCAAAATCTCAAAATGAAGGTACGATTCATATGAATTGACATACCATTCAAGTCCTGTGTGTGTGTGTGTGTGTGTGTGTGTGTGTGTGTGCCATTAACATTCCTTATTATTTATGAACAATACATGTAAGTTGTTTGCACTTGAGAGGATTGTTACAACAATCGCAATTTCTGCAGTAAACATCCTGGGATTAAATGTTATTATGAAAGTATTTTGTTTCGTCCCAGTAACTCATGCCAACTGTAAACCGTATAAACAAAGCCCTGATTCCTTAAACACATATTAATATAAGTCTGTTAAATATAACTGTATATTATGTTTAGGCTTTTAAAAAGTGCACGGCAATGACATTTCACCTTTGTAAAGAAAAATGTTCACAATAAGCTTTTGTTTAGGGAACTATTTAACCATTTATAATCTAGAGTGCAGCTGCATAGCAGAGTGTCTGTTTCGGCCTTGTGCCCTTTTTGATAAATAACCAGGCCATTCTTTTGGCCACTGATGTCATCTGCACCAGACCAGGGGTCCATCGGGTACGCTTATTACAGGCTGTGTTAAAAATACTCTTTAAAAAAATACAAAAAAGCACGAGAGCTACAAAGGATGAGAACAATGGTGCTTCTTAGTCGCTAAATGTTGTTTCCATAAAACTTTCCCCCAAGCAATATAATCCTTATGAATTCACACAAAACATAAATCCCTCTCGTGGAAAGAGGCCGTTGACGCCTTCAACTTGTGTGACTTAGTCATTGAAACACCATAATACTGGGGACTTGTTTTCTTACTGAGCTATGAGGTGTTTCTGAGTGTTAGATGTCGGTAAGCAGGCGGCTGCCTGCATATGCAGCCGTCAGGATTCTGGTAAATGTGATTAAACTGTTTTCTGTCCTGAAGACGAAAGCCAAATCCGAGCAGGCGAGAAAGCACAGAGTAAGAATATTTCATCTCATGTGGTCTCGTGTTCACGTGTAGCGTCACATTTCAAACCGTTGCAGTTAAAGGACCTGACTTTGAATCCTTGATCCGACTGTTATGTACCTGACCAAGGTATTTACCCTGTAAAGATGCAGTAAAAATTACCCAACTGTATGTATGGTCAAACAGTGGTGAAGATGCGTATGTAGCATCATAAATTACATTGGACAAAGACATCTGTTAGGTAATATTTAAAATTCTAGCATTGTGGCCAAACTGGGATGTTCTCACTAAAAGCAAATGCACTGTAATAAACGCCTATTTTTGTCAGCTAAGCATCCAAAGCTGCTGTGAGGTGCTTGAAGGGACCCTGATCTTGGAAAGATTTTGTTTTCTGCAGTAATAGTGCTTATCTCAGCTGACCTGGACCGCGGTATTTTCTCCTGAATAGAGATCAGCGGCAGGGACCTCGCACTTGCCTCAGTGACGTGTCCAAGGGCAAGGCCAGATCTTCCACCCATTCCATCATCAGGACTTGACCGTGTGGGACTCGAGCACTGCCAGACGTCCCATAAGCTAGAGATGACCGCTGCCACAGGGCAGCCGGGGGCAGAGATCGTGCTTGGTTCTGCCGTGTTTGTGCTCAAGGTTCGATGGGAACAGGCTGCCCTGGGCACGGGGGCTAGAGGTGGGGGGGTGGTAGGCGGTAGGGGGATAGATGGGACCCCAGCAATGTTGTGGTGGATTGCTGCCTCTCCCGTTGCCGGTTGGTTGCTTGTGGAGCGGATGCTCGCACACTAGGCTGATTCTGATCGAGCGCGGGCCCACTCCATCCCCACCAGCACATTCTTGTGCCCCTTTTCTAAATTCCCCCACTTATCTCCTTCAGCTGCCTCTGGATTGACCCCCCTGCCAGAGCTGGGCCTCTCTCACCAGCCCTTAGCGACAGTTACTAATGCGAATATCTGGGAGCGGCTAAATGGCAGCCATTATTCCTGTGTTTTATTATTATTTATCTGGCTTTCAATGACCTCTTTGAGAAATGCATGACACTTCATGGGCAGGAAAATAAATCAGAACTATTTACCGTTGGGACGGAGAAAAGAGTAAATAAATCCCATAGTTTCTGACTGCCTGAACACCCCCCCCCCATCCCAGCTCTGGTGGATTTCAAGAGACTTTTATGTTTCGTATAATGACTGTAAACAATGAAACAGCGCCGTGTTTGTTTTATAGGAAGTAAACTCTGTTTATTTTTTGGATATTTGCGACAATTTGTAAAAAGTAACCCATTGACGTCTATTTTTTTTATTGTGCCCCTAAACTCTGCCTAATTCAAAACTTGTGTTCTGTCGATGTCGGCCTGACTTTAACTTCCTTCTACCTGTACCCACATAATCCTGCCGTGATGTTTTTGAGCGTTTCACCCTTTTTATTTCCGACCAGGTTTTTATATCTTTGTTTCTGGGACACTGTTTTTACAACATTCTTTTTTGGCTTTAAAGTTGCCACATTCATCCGTTAGACAATTGCTGTCCACGGGTTTTTTTTCCTCCTTGTCCTTGGGTTCTACTGGGACAGACCTGAGACAATAACATGTAATTCTCTCCTGACAGCTTTATACTGTGAGACAGCTTTAATATTTTCTTGCATATTTGTATTAAATACAAACCTTGACTTTGTCCAGGATGAGAGAAACGCTGCTTTTAAATTTTTAAATGTCTCATTGCTTCAAGCAGGCTATGAACGGGAAGCATTTGATGCTAAAAAATATTAGCTGATAAAAACATCATTGAACAAAAGTTTGATGTCCATCTGGCTACATGAAACAAAACATTTATTATTTTCTCCTCTTTGTTGCATGCCAGAATCTTCTTGTATGGAGACACTTCTTTCAAAAGACTGGAAGGAGAAGATGGAGCGCCTGAACACCAGCGAGCTCCTAGGAGAAATAAAAGGTGAGACTTTGGACCACATGGGTACAGACACTTTCACATTATTGTTAGAATCCAGGGTATCCTTGTTAGAAAGTGAAGAATCCTCACTGGAATCTGGCATTTTCTTTGGTCGAAAGTGCCATATTGCTGGACCCTTAATAGAATCTGGTGCCGTCTTGGTGGAATCAGGAACATCCTCCACGGAATCCAAAGCAGACTTTGTAGGATCTGAAACATCCTCTGTAGAATCTGCCGTATCCTCAGTAGGATCTGGCATGTCTTTGGTAGAATCTGGTTAGCCTTTGGAAGGATCTCTCACGTCTTTAGGAGAATACAGTGCTTCCTCAGTAAAGTCTGGGTAGTCTTCTGTTGAGTTTGTCACGTCGATAGTAGGATTCAGCTCATCAAAAGGAGCATTCAGCAGATCTTTGGTGACATCCAAAGCTTCCGCAGCAGAATATATCTAACCGTCTGTAGAGTATGGCACATCCAAAGTATGGTCCAGCATATCTCAGAGGGAATCCACCTCATCTTTTGTAGAATCCAGTGCTTCCTCTGCAGCATCCGACTACTGTGAAGTAGGTCCTCTAGAAAATCGTCTTTGGTAAGATCGGGAATATCTTCAGCAGAATGTGACTAGTTCTTGAAAAGATTCAGGATGTCTTCGGTAGAATCTAACACTTCTTCAGCAGAATCTAGCATGTTTTCATCAGAAGGCCCTCACTGCCAGCAGGAACTGTCTGGAAGCAGGCCGTGTGAAAACATCTGGCTGCTTTCCTATCTCCCATGTTTGTTCAGCAACCTTATCTCTTGTGTCAAAATACCTCTTTCCAGATCCCTCTCTTCTATCATACTGGCTTCAAACACAGTCCTTCAAGGTGACCGAAAGCCCAGTTCTTATTTACTTATTTATTTGTCTTTTAGCTGTTAGTATCCATTTTCGGACCGCTGTGAGGCCTTTGCTGTTTTGATCATTCCTGCACCGGGGCCGCAGGGTGTATTCGGCGCTAGACAGGGGTTTGGACAGAGGTAGACCCCATATAAACAGTGATGAAAATGGGGAGAAACATGAACTCGGATCACCCCCCCCCCCCCATTGGAGGTTCTGCAAGGGAAGTTTCTGAAAACTCAGTAGCAGGTTTTGCACTAAGTCTCTGTTTGTTTTCATTGGAGGGGAAACCTTTTTTTTCTGGCAAGTGTGGTCCTTAGCACAGACTGTTACTGGGAAGGAAGTGTACCAGTTTTCTGATAACCTGGACTCTTCCTGGCACCAGAACCTTCCTCTCCCTCTTCTCTCCCCGCTCTCCGTTTCTTGCTGCTAAAATCAGATCCCGGCAAATACAATTAAGCTGCAAGTACAATCGCATTTATGACTAGTTCTTGGACCTCCTGCTTCACAAAACATTCGTGTTCACCCTGAGGCAGCAGAACGGTAGAGGAATCCAAGGTTGAAACCCGATCCTTATTTTATTGTTTCCCTTGGAAACCCGTGTTTCTGAACTCCGATCGTCTGCCTGCCGTCAGATTACCAAAAAGTTTCTTACAGTGTGGTTCATTTTTTTAAAAGGTCTACTTCCACTTTAATAGCTAATCCTGCACAGAACAATAAATATTCTCTTTTTTTCCCCTCCGTGGGTTTTAATTATTTGATTAGATTTACTGTGAGTATTAAAAAAAAGCAGTCATACATTTTAATATGTGTATTCATTTGCAATAACCTTAATGAACCCAATTATAAATCATGCCTTGGTAAAGTAGATTCATCATACCTGCCCCTGTCTGTGCCACCATAGATCAAAGTGCCCGGGCTGAAATGCTTTAAATGATTTAGTGCTTTAAAAGTAGGTCTCTTTTAATTACAAAGGGTTTCGTAATTCCATCAATCCGAGAGGCGAGAGAATGGCGCGGAGGCAGACACAGGTAAGGACAATGAAAGGAATCGCACGTGGCTCAAGGAGAGCAGATCCAGAGTCAAAGTTACACATATAAATACTTTTCATATCACGGTGCAGCCTTAGGTTTTTAATTAGCGTGCCATTTCATATAACTGCAGGCATTTCAAAGGACCCCTTTGTGCTCCCCTTACCAATGTCTCCCTGCGTTTGAAGTCGGGCCGATGTAAATACTGGCAATTAAAAAGGAAGCTTGGGGTTGGAGACTCGCAAGGTCTCCTTAATTAAAGTGCAAACAAAGACACCAAGCAGCAAACATCGCACAACCAGGATCTAAAATGTTATTATAAATCATGTTAATTGTTGGGTTAAAATCAATACAAAGGCTAAGCGTGCCTTGTGGGTTTGAACTGGGAGAAGATGGTCCCAGACGATGGCAGATGGTGCAGCGGTGGCAGCCCTGTTGCGTCCGCTTCGACTTGTGGGCAGCGCTTTTCCGTTGAGCCACTTCTGCTTCGCCACAAAAGGTGGCTTTTGACGTTCGCGGGTAAACGGCGAGATATGGAATAATTGTAACTTTTGAAACTGTTAACTGCTAAGTCACCCTCCCGCTCTGTCAACACTCCCACCATCCTCGCCGCCTCGGAGGACTCGGTAGTGTTTTGAAATACAACACAGTGTGAAACCCTTGAACTTGGGTACCAGCGAACAGTTCAGGGAGGCGTCTCCGCCTTGTTGCCCTAGACAGGCTGAGGGGCGTGGCTCCCTTTAAGTGAAGAACAATGGAAGCACTACGGTAGACTGCGCCCACAGTGAGAGTGCATTCCCTTGAAGCTTGCTTGTCGTGACATGCCAGAATGACAGAAACACTTTCTACAGATAACACTACATGTGCCCCAAACAGAAGAGTTAAGAACAACACGGGGTTGTTACCCTGTTGTTACATTTTTGTACAACAAAACATGTGTTTATAAGCCATGTGGGCTCAGGTAAGATTCTGAGACTCCCGACCGCCATGACCCTGACCAGGATTAAGCGGTTAATGATAATGGATGGATGGTTGGGTTCCCAGGAGGAAGTTCTGGTGAAGGAGACAAGGTCTGACCTGGGCTAGTGCGTCACAGAAAGTTCTCAAGCCTCGGCCTGGAAAGGGGTTAATGGCAGGATTTTTGCCGCCGCCAGTGCCGTTCCACAGGTAACCGTTTGTTTTCATACTTGAGCTCAACTGTTGTTCAGGAGCAATAGCGAGGCGGGACACAAGATCCAAAGTGTAGGAGAAAGGAGAGCAGTGGTCTGGAGACACTCCGAGAGACGTAGGGGAGCCCTGCGGGATAATTTGTAACCAGCCTGGACGAAGACTGCGTAAGGAGTACTTAGACTATAAATGTTGCCCTTCAGGGTATAATCCATTTCAGGGATACCTGTAATGATACCCTCAAGAAGCCTCAGGTTTCACAGGCGCGTTAGCATTCGGCAGTAAACGTGATCGGGCCCCTTTGACAGGGCGTCCGGACTGTCTGCTCCACATTCCGCACGTTCTCTGTGCGTTCGGAGCAAACGCCGTCAAACCAGTGGCTGTGGAGGGCCAGACTCCGTCATGGATATCTGGAATAATATCAACACTCCTCCGCTCGAGCTTTACAAACTGCTCCGGCCAAAGAATTCCTGTTTTGCGGTAAATGTAAATTCCGTTGGAATGTAAATGCAGGGAGAACAGGGAGACGTGGGGGTGACTGCAGGGAGAAAAGCTCCCCAGTTCTGCAGCATTGCCTGCATTCAACACCTCCATTCACAGTCTGCTCCGCTCTGTAGCTGCCATTTTTCCCCTCTCTTGAATAGGCCGTTTTAATTCAAGTCTAACGGTCCAGTGTCCTCCTGCCTGTAAAAAAAAAAAAAAAAAACGGTGAGCTTTTCCTTTGGGGAAAATGAAATAATTTGTAAAAGCGCGATGGGATGACAGAAGCGTGCTGCAGTGAGTCCTGCATGACATTGCAAGTTTGTGTTAAAAAAACGGCTCGCAGAAACAGGACCGCCAAGCCCTCTCGTGGTCGGCCAATCAATTACTGACCGTGGCAGCGGTGGGTTGCGCTCCGAGGGCCCTGCGGCATGCTGATAAGTCGAAGCCGCTTAGCACCGGGGCAACTGCGGAGCTGTGGAGCTGGTCTGACGGCGACCGTACCTGCGACCCGCTTCGGTTGCCCCCCCCCCCCCCCTTTCCGGATGGTATTGGAGGGGCTGTGAGCGCACACACAGAGCCTCGATTGTTCCCGGCAGCTGGGTCCTCTCGAAAACATGGTTATTGGATTTAACGTTTGGCTTTATCTTTAACTGCGCAAATAAAGAGGGAGCCTGGGGGGATTCGAGCCGCCGCATCCTGGAGACGTGCTCCAAACCAGGAGTGCGCCTGTCGAGATGAATGTACTTTTATCCTCAATCTTATAATAAGATAACTCACTGGATAATATCTACTGAGCATCTTCGGTAAAACCCGTGACCCAATATGTTCCATTTCCCCACGTGGCCCTTGATTTCTCGGGCAGTTTGCCAAGGTTGTACTGGGACCCACGGTTTATAGGAGCTCAGTGGTCCACATAAACCGAGAAGGACAGTCACCTCTCTGAATGTACCTGGATATGACTGAATGTCACTTCCAGAGACCTCTGGACCACCTGTGTTTATTATCCTCCTCTTCTTCAGCCTTGGAGCAACACTGATGCTGTAGATCCAGGAAAGCCCCTCCAATCTAGGGTTTGTACCCAGAACCCTTCAAAGGGACCAGGAACCTTCAGAAGGCGAGTGGAAATTTGCGTCTTATTGGAACTGTCGTTGTTCTGGTCCCCTTGGTTGTGTAACTGCGAAGTTGGTGTGAGGAGACGTGTTCCATGTCTCTTTTGACAGTTTGAAGAATTTGCATTATAGTCTGTGGCAGAGAGTGGCTCTGCACCTCTTTGCTGGGGTTCCTCATAAAGGCTGGTTTTCACAGCTGGACTGAACTGGACTTTCTTGGGGAGTGCTGGGTCCAGTCCCATCAGGCCTCAGTCCCAGATCCCAGTGGGCCCAGTAAAGCAAGATCTGTGTTATTCCAGCAAAAAAGAGGAAACCACTGCTTAGGGGTTCCTGCTGACCAACCATGATTACCCTAAATACATTTATCAATTCATGGTAATATATTCAGCTTTATGATGTATCATATATCACACAGCAATACATCATGTCTCATTATGTAATGGACTGTTTACTTTTATTAACCGTACCGTTCATATGAGACAACTTAATTTACAAAAATAATTTTTTAATCACATAAATGTTTGAAGAACTTGGATTTTGAATAGACCAGGCCCTGGAAGCTGGCGTCCAGCTCCCGCGCTGATGATGTACCCCCCAACTTAAATATCACGAGGGGGTGGATTGTGTGCCGCTGCACTGGTGTCCTCCAAAACGCCTGGTCCCAGTTAGAACATGTCACGCTGGATTTCCGACCACAGCTGGGACCCGACTCCCAGAGCACGCGCGGGCCTCTCCTGCCCCTGGGAGCAGCGGACATGGGGATCGGGTGAGATTTGGAAGGGACACACCGTGGAATTGTGCTCACTTCCTGAACACTTGTCACTCTTGCTAAACCCCCCGCTGTGTCTGAATCCAGCCCCTGAATGTACACTTCTCTGCCCGGGAGAGGAGGGGGTTCAAAAGTGGCCGCTGCATTAGCTTCCGCAGATTGGGTGTTGCTGGGACAACCCCAGCCCCTTCGCCACAGACCGCAGGGAACGGTCACGCTGACAGCGAGAGCCTTGAGCAAGGCCTGCGCAAGCTGTGGATTTCAGCCAGGGCCGTGGGGTGACATTTTGTTGGAATGAAAACACAAAGGGGTCAAGGAACCGGCATGTTGACGCCTTAAAACCGAGTCACTTGCCCTGCCCCCCCATCCCCCTCCCCACAAGGTTAACTTGTGTTTCTGTTTGCAACTACAAGGAAATATTTTCCCACTTTCTGCAGTTACACAAACATTAGACAATGACCCTCGTTCCTCTTCTTCTCTCAGCCGTATTAGAGAACAATTAAAACGTTTTGTGTAATAACCACCTTCGAGCCGATGGCCTCCGCGGGTCAACACGCTCTATCCTCATCCAACCGGCCTCTCGGAGCTCCGCTTTTGCAGGGTGATTTATCCGATGTCAGAGATGCGGCGTGAAGTGGTTTGCACATTATCTGAATTACGCCTCAGTGTCTAAATGGATTTTCTCCGCTAGAGATATTATTATTAGTCCACACTGATATGAAAAGGTGCTCGCGAGCGTCGCTCGGAAGTGGAGCTCCCACCAGTCGTCCGTCGGGCGAAATTGTTTAAACACCCCGGGTGGGACTGACAGTATTTGTCCTTCTACACACCTCTGGGTTCGAGAGCCAACTGCACGGCGCTGCTCTCTTCTTAGCTCGACATGCTAACGTGTGCAGTCATTAATGTATACAAAATGGAGCGAATGGCATGTAATTGCTTCCAAATGCCTAACTGTGCTTATTGGTGGGGGGAGAAAAGAAGTTTAATGTTGAATTTCCTTTTTTTTTTTTTTTTTTTTTAAATAGCAATCAGTTTTTCTGTAGGATCACGGCCTGGTGTCGAGCTGTTGTGTTTCACGTTCCATCGAAACCCTTAAACCATTAGTGTTTTGGGTGCCACAAGCTAACGTGCCAGCGAGGCCCTGTCCGTGCTTGTTAACAGTGTTTTACTGGCCTGGATTACCGCGCCTTGTACCGTGTCACACTCTGCCCTGAGGGAGGGAGGGAGGGAGGCCAGGTGAAACAGCTGTTGCTCACATTGTCAAGGCTGGGGGTACAGGGGGTAGGAAATGCGTTCATTATTGCTGGGATTTTTTTTTATTTTTTATTTTGCATTTTTGAACACCCGGGAGGGTTGTGCTCGAGTCCTCAAAGTGATCCGAGGGGTGCGAACACACAGGGCAGTTAGTGAAGCTCACCCCTCCCTGTCGCTGTCCTTGTCCTGCTGCATCTGCTGGGACCCAGTGACAGCTGTTCCGCGTTGTGACGATAATTTTTTTGTTTGTTACATAAAATGCGTTGTTATTAAGGACTGCTTTTAAGGCAGTAAGAACAGCACATGCATCATTGGTGGAACCGACATTAGAGACAAATTCCTGACTTTGATTTGATTAATTCTGTTCTCTTGTCTCAACATAAAGACGGGCACAGCACTTTAAGCACTAAATCTCTTTGTGCAAAAACAAACACATTTTTTTCTTTGATACCCAAAAAATGTTATTTGCGAACCGCACAGCGTGTTTTCTTCTGTGGGGGCAGCAGGTGCTTTATTGTTTAGAATTCTGGCCTTGTAGTCAGAAGGACTCAGGTACAATCCCTGTTCCCACTGTATAGCCACTGACCAAGGTATTTACCATGAACTGATACAGTAAAACCCTGTGATGGGCTGGTACCCCACCCAGGAGTGGATTGATTGAATTGGCTCTGAACAGACACAACCTTAACCAGGAATAACAGGTTAATGATAATACAGTAAAAATTACCCTGGTGTGTAAATGGGTAAATCACTGTAAGTACGTTATATAAGCTGGTTTGGGGGGGGGTCCCATCGATGCTAACTAAACTAGCCCTTGTGGGAATGGAGACGGTCCCCATCCTGTGCGTCTTTGTGCAGGAAATCAAGAGGAAGGAAGCCACTCGGGGTGCTGGTGTCGGGGGCGTGTGTACCTCCCCTGTGTGGTGAGAGGGTATCCTGGGCATTCCGGGTATCCAGGGTGCCAAAAACTCCAGCCATGCGACTGTCTGCGTCCGGACGCTGCGACCGTCACAATTACCGCATTTACGGGGGTCTTAATTGACTCAGGACGGAGCGGCAGCACAACAGAGCGTCCACAATGGCCGACTGAGGCAGAGACAATGGCATTCCTGTGTCCCCGGCGTCAAGAAAGTCATTCACAGCTTGGCCATAATGGCTCAGCTGTCCCAAGCAAAGGCAGGGGAGAGAATAGGCTGCTTTGTGACCCCCCCCAATCCACCGCCACCCTGCACCTCAACCCCCCCGCCTCCCCACCCCTATTCCTTTTCTTGCTCTTCAATCTTTTATCTGCGTTATTCACTCGAGACTCTTCAAAGTCGCAGTCTGTCCCCTTTTCCCGATCGCCGGACTTGGAGCCCAAATTAGAGGCCGCTTGATGAGGAGCAGCCGGGGGAGGGGGGGCGGTCAGCTCGCGGGAGTGGGACGAGGCAAATCGCACCCCTACAAAGTGCCCTTTATCCCTGTGCCCCAGACTCGGCCGCCCGTCCGGTTGCCCCCGCTGAAACCCTGGTTGTTTTCTGTTATTATTTATTTACTTCTTTATTTGTTGCCCACTTTGTGTCCCACTCTGTGACATTTAGAGGGGGCTGAAATCAAAACGGCTAAATGCTACGCGCCAAACCGCCACCTCAGATGTGGCCACTTCACAGGGCGTCTGGCGGGAACCTGGTCACCGCAGATCAAATGGGCTCTCCTGTCAGTCCTCCGCCAGGTGGGCGGGGCTGCATTCACCTACCTGTCTACCTGTCGTCCACCTCAGGAAGATGGGAGTACATCGCGAGGCCTTTGTGACGGTTTGCTGCACCTCCATGTCCTTCAAATGTTCCCATCATGCGGGGGGGGGGGGGGGGTCACTG
>UFQX01000073.1:514620-536111 GCA_900497675.1 Arapaima gigas
GGGGGGGGGGGGGGGGGGGGGGGGTCACTGGCAAAGTTCAGCTATAAGTTAATGATGGCGCAGAACAAACAGGTGGATTATGACCAAAGTCATGTGCAAAAGAGCTGATCCTTATTCCCAAGGTCACTACAGTAGGTTATATACAGTATAAACTGTGGACATATATGTATAGATTACATACATATGGCCTCTAAATATTTCTGCGCTGTTTTCTTCGTATGTATTTGCTGTGGTTCTGCAAACGTGAGAAAAGGAATATATTTTTATGTCGATACTTAATCGACATTGATATATAAGATGAATAAATAATTCTCCTCCAGAAAACTGCATTTGAGAAACAATTGCAAAACTCAGTTCTGAAAAATAAACAGCCTCTCTGGTTTAGCGGTGCAGTACTGGCAATTTCAGCATTCACAGAACCCGCTGCTGGCGAGGGCCTGTTGGAACGGGAGAAGCAGGGAGAAGGGGAGAGAGAGAGAGGGAGGGAGAGACGGCGAGCTGAGGGCTCCCCCCTTTTGGGTGAGCAACTGCCCCTGTGGCCCACAATGCAGCCCCCAACATCAAAACAATGAGCCCTGTGTTAGTATTCTGTGTGTGTGCTTATGTGTGTATATGTGTGTGTGTGTGGTGGGCAGTGTGGCCCCCTGGCCAAGCGGCCCCCCAGGCCAGCCCCTGCGGGCTCCCTCTGTGGGTCCTGATCATAGCACAGCCCCTGTCAGACATGTGCAGGAGCAGCGAACTGGCCACATACTGACCAGCACACAGCCGGGGCCTTGAGGCTGGCTGGCCAACCCGCCCCTTTCATCCGTACCTTTGAGAGGGCCTGTGTATGGATGTGTGTGTGTGTGTGTGTGTGTGTATGTGTGTGTGTGGGGGGGGGGTGGATTCAAAGGGATAAAATACACAGTTAGAGACAGGACATGTCATTAATTTTATACAACAGCAAAGGATTAAATGGGAATTTAGGCTGCTTTTTGCTTTCAGTGCAAGTTTTTTGTTTTAACTTTTAAACATATTTCAGTTTTGGATTTTTGCATAGCGGGTCAGAACTCTGCACAGTAACACGCTGCCTGGTGCAGTTTCACTGTAAACGTGAGCTTCATAAATATATTTGAAACTTTTAGGGTAAAAAAAAAAACAAAAACCTGACCGGCCCTTTTGCTCATAAAGAGGTAGAGTTATGTAGATTTTTAAAAGAAGCAGCGTGAGGCTACAGAATATAGAATACAGTGACAGAAGACACTGGATGATGTGTGCAAATAAAAATTTTGTAGATAAATAAAAGTAATAAAAACAGGACCATTTGTTCGTTAGGAGGCCAGTAGCATCCAGGTAGGACCTACAGGCCAGCAGGGCTGGTACCCATGTAGACACATTTGCCCTTGACCATACGGGGACAGCAGTGTCCTCTCTGTTCCGTCAGGGGTTGAAACCCTTCATTAGGTTTCTACCACTGGGCTCCTACAGGAGATCCGGCCTGACAAAGGCCACCCTTCACGGGCGGAGCCAAAGGTTAATAAAATGGGTGGCGATCGTATCAATTTTACATATGAGCCATTCACAACAAGTGCAGTGTGGTGAATAAGAAGTCGATTGAGGCCTCGGAAACCGCAGGCTGACCCAGTGAAAGGCGGCTTTTACGCTCCTCTTCTCCAGGAGGATAAATGGAGAATTGCGTCTCTCTTCCACGGCGAGAGCGGCGGTGCTGCCAGTAAATTGCGCCGAATGGGACTGGAGGTTGACGGCTCCTATTAAGACAAACGGCCTCCCTCTTTGGAGAGATAAAATAAATCAGGTGTTTAGTCAAATTAAAATAGCCGAGCCGGAGTGGCCCCCAGGGGTCCTCGGGAGGGACATAAGACAGATGTGGCCAGTGGGTGCGGAGAGACACCGGGGTTGGAATTCAGTGCTGTGATTGTAACTGGCAGGGGGCCAGAGGATACCCCCTGGCTCACACCCCACCCACCATGCAGGGGGCACTGACGTGTGACACTCATCTGGTGCTTGGAAGGGCAGTGGTGGATCCTGGGTGGGTTGGGGACCAGAGTCTGGTTGAGAGGGTCACCTGGCACCCATGTGGGCTTCAAGGATGTGGGACTCATTCCTGGGGGTCTCTGTACCACCTGAACTGAGCTAGTCATTGCCCACCTGTGTCACTGCCCTTGTCCCCGTCCCTCGGGAAGCTGGACTTGAACTTCGACGTTGGTTGTGCCGTCATGGTGTGCTGACCCGCCCCCTTGTTTGCCAGAAAAATCCTGGCCGGAGGTTTGGGAAAAGCCTGTAAAGCCTACACTTTTAATGAAGTCCTCCAACAGGAGGTGTGGGTCTCACAAAGTGGTCTGTCCAGATGGTCTGAGCAATTGGCTGGGAGTTGACAGAGGTAGGCTGGGATGCTGGGCTGGGAGAGGAAGGAGGCCTCACACTGTCCAGAGGTGCATTTGCTGAGCATGCAGTCTAAACTGTGCAGAATTATCTTATGGATCAGTGGGTGGTGTTGTTATAGCATCACCTTGCAGTCAAAGGAGCAAAGTTCAAATCCCTGCTGATACTGCAGGACCCACAATCGGGTTGCTTAACCAGAACTGGCACAGTAAAAATTACCCTCTGAATAAATTGCTGTGAGGAGCTTAGTTCACAAACATACCCCTTTAAGTCACTTTTGAGGAAAATGTAACATAAATGAGTGTTTAATGTATATTCTAATGAATGTATAAACTGTGTGGTAGGTAAGTGCAGTCGAGTTGATGTTAACTCACAGCAACTTTATGGATAGTTGCCCAACATTGTGTTCAGACAGATGACTGATCTCTGACTGAGGGACGTCCATGGCTGCAGTTATTATATCAATCCATCGCACTGCACATCTTCCTCTTTTGCGTTGACCTTCAGCTTCACCAAGCATGGTGTCCTTCTCCGGCGATCTTTCTCTCTGCATGACGTGCCCAAAGTATGAAAGTTGAAGCCTTGTCATCTGAGCTTCCAGGGAGAGCTTGGGTTTGATCTCCTCTGACACCGATGCATTGGTTGGACAGTTCACGGTATTCACAATATTCTCCACCAACACTTGAATTCGAAGGCGTCGGTTTTCTTCCTGTCCTGTTTCTTTACTCTCCAACTTTCACATCTGTAGGATGTTACTGAGAAAACCATGGCCTGAACAAGTCGAATCTATGTGTGCAAAAGTCACATCTCTGCACTTGAGAATTTTATCTAGGTTCTTAATGGCTGCTCTCCCAAGAGTGACTATATAATTTTATTATTTTATTGGTTATTCCTGTTGGCAGATGAAATGTTAAGAAATCAGTTGACAAGAGAAATTTTCTTCTTCAGGGTTTTGTGATTGCCTTGGGCAGACAGGGAATGTTGTGTTTCTGCTCCCCTTTGCTGGAACACCCTGGCCAGATGATGGGAGGCAGCTGTATCGAGGTGCCTCCACCTCCCATCTCTCGCTCTCTCCCTCTCACCGGCACCCTCCTCCCCGACAGGAACCCCTGAGAGCCTCGCGGAGAAGGAGCGCCAGCTCTCCACCATGATCACCCAGCTGATCGGCCTGCGCGAGCAGCTCCTGGCCGCCCACGATGAGCAGAAGAAGCTGGCCGCCTCGCAGATGGAAAAGCAGCGGCAGCAGATGGAACTTGCCAGGCAGCAGCAGGAGCAGGTGAGCGGAGGAGGGAGGGGAGGCACTGGGCCGGCCTGTACCGCACTGCACCGCGATCTGCCCCGCTTCGTGTCTGCCTCTCTTTCTCTCTCTCACACACACACACACACACACACACAAACACACCTCACCTCAGCTCTATAAGTTCTTCTACTGCTGTCTTTATTGCCAAAGCAAGATGTTGAAACTAAATATCAAATATAATACACTAGACATTTTGAAAAAGCTACTGAATTACCAAATAAGACAAAAAGAAACAGACATTAAAATAAAGACGGAAATATGTATTCAACTTAAAATCATTAAGAACAACTCGATTATGAGCTTGTATTAGCTTTTCAGTTTTCATTATCTTTTTAAATCATGCTTAATAAATAAAAAAAAAATACACCGAAAAGTAATCTGCATGTACTTTTTTCCAAAGTGAACATTTGAAAAATTACTAGTGCGAAACATGTATAATAAAACCCTTACCAAACAGATACAAACTAAAAACTAAATCTGTTTAAATTCTTAACATTCAGAAGGAACACATTTTATGTCAGTTTCAGTCTGATGGGCAGCAGAACATTTCTGCTTTAATTAGTTGTTTCATCATTATGGTGATTTAAATTAAATGCTTCCTTCAATATCATTATCCTATAAATCTTGTAATTAAATGTACATTATAAGAAACCTTGCACTAAACCAGCAACATATATCAAACAAATGAAGCATATTGAACAAATCTACAAATTAACAGTCTTTCAGCTGTATTTACGTCTGCAGATGAGTGAGGGGAAGATGCGTTTGCCACTGAAATCTTTTTTTATTGCTCAGCCTTTTAATTGCAATTTAATAAGTTGACGGGACAGAAGAGCCAGTTATCGTTACGCGGAAATGAAATCAAACTGGCGTCGCGCGTCTACGATTAATGCGCGCCTTTAAAGGAAGTGACATCATTATTAGGGTTATTCCTTTTGGCGAAACTGCTTTATGGGAAGCGGGGTACGGGACGCTCGGCTGACGTGATTGCACATTTTTAATGTGTTTTAATATTTGTGCATGTGTGTGGACTTACTCTTAATGAAAAAGAAGACGGTAGAACATGGTAAAGAACGGGGAGGGGGGTAATAGTTCCAGAGTGGGGATGTCATTTAACCATCCAGACACGACACAGTAATTAACTGTTGACACTCGTGAAGAAGGCAGCACAAATTAATCCTGACACATTTGCAGACGAGTGATATCTTACAGCAAACACTTTGTAATTATTTTTGAAAATGAAAATTAAATGACACTTAAAACTAGGTTGTCATGCTCGGCGAAGCGAGTGTGCCGCCGTCGGAGGGGCCTGGTGGATACAACCGATGGCGCCCCTCCCGTTTCTGGGGGGGGGGGGGGTTCTACCGCAGCCCCTTAAAACCAGTCCCTCGGCGTCGCGTCAGTCACCCCGGCTGTAAACACGTCAACCCCCCCCGCGCGTCCTCGTCGGCGAAGCGCGGAACGGCCCCGAATAAATCTGCCGGGTGTTAAAGAAGGGAGCCGCCGTGGAGGGCTGGTGTCCCCCTTCCGGTTCCCGCTCCACCTGACAGGAAGGCCTCCATTGCTGGTTAGTTAGAACCGCCGAGGCTGCTGGGAATTTCACCTCGTGCTCATTTTTCACTGACCGTATTGGAACAGCTCTGAGCACCAGATGTTTTTACTGACTCATGTTCATTTCTGTAGATCTCTTGTAAAAGAGAAACGTTGTGTGGTGGAACCTCATTAGATTGTCTAGTAGAATGTGATTTGACTAATTCTGAATATTATATGTGCATTTATTTTTAAAAACGCAGCTTTCACACCTGGTGCGCATAGGAAATTTTGATGGATGCTGGTGTGAAGTGGTGTGTGCGCGCGTGTGCGTGCTGTGAATTTATGGCATCACTCATTATGGGATCGCTCTCACAACCTGACCCCCCACCCCGTGTTGCTCCCCAGATCGCCAGACAACAGCAGCAGCTCCTGCAGCAGCAACACAAGATCAACCTTCTCCAGCAGCAGATTCAGGTCAGCAGCACCGAGCACTCACCTTCTGGGCACACGCACCTGACCTGCTGAGTGGTGTCTTTCAGCGTCATTTGCAGTGATACATGAATGTTGAGTAGCAATTGTGACGGTTCCCTGTCCTGTGTGTGTTGTCAACCCGTCCCACCGGCGCCGTTCAGGTTGCGCAGTAATTGGATATTCATAATTAGGTGGGGAGTAATTAGCACTTCCTAATCACAAAAAGAAGAGGAACAGCGACCACCTTGCGAGCTGCACTCAAACAGAAATGGAAAAGGGCTCGAAGGCGTGGGACATGAAAGGAGGCGGTAAAGTCTTTTTAGAGGGCCCCTTCATGGTCTGGGTGTGAGGGGGATTGAACCCTGCGGGGTCTCTGGCAGCAAGAGGAAGCAAACTAAATATTAGTGTGTTCGCTAATAAAATTAGGGTTCTGTTGCAACCCCTCTATTTTGATATAAATACATTAATCCCAGTTTTTGACAAATATTTGTTCATTTTCTTAAGCACATATTAAATGTTTTTTTTGAGGAGGTGCACTAGAGCAGCTCTGTTCGCCATGTTTGTTTTAGCTCCTCACTCGAAGGTTACACTGGAGTGGCTCCAGGTGAATTCAGAGCCCCCCCCTCACCCTTTAAATTTTTTCTAATATATTTCAGAGTGGAGTTTGTTCTCATCCCAAAGAATTATGGACTGAAAAATGTAGATTGCACAGCAGGGTGTGGGTGTTCTCAGGAGAGGGGCTGTTGGCAGTGAGGTGGGGTGGAAGTTACAGGCTGAGAGGGGCGAGGAGATCCGCGTGTAGATGGTGTGGTCAGCGCGTGGTGGTGTTTTGAGGCCGAGGTCTTCGGGCCAGAGACCACCCAGGCTGCACACTCTGGACGTGGTCGCTGTGGTCTGGGAAGCTGACTGAACCTGACAGGGAATCAAAGGCGTAGGCTGTGAGCGTAGCCACGGCGCCCGGTACGGAGGGCTCCAGCGGCGAGGGAGTCTCCTCCTGCTGCTCTCCTTGGCACTGCTTCTCCAGGCCTCCCTCCTCCCCCTCCTCTGTCCAGTGTGAGGTTCCACAGGAGGATAAATGCTGCGATTTGTCACTATGGCTGCTGACCCCAGCACAGCCACTTGGGAAGCTGTTGTGGCCCCGTTGCTGGACTGTCGACAGTTACTTACAAATGTGACAAATATCTGGGTTTTTTTTGGTCCATTGTGCGCAGGGTTTTTCTCTTCCGCTGTTGGGGCTCCTTGTTCTTTTGCTGGGTTCCTGTTTTGACCTAAGATCCCCCAGGGTTATGTCGACCCCAGCAAAGCTGCCCCCAACTCCAACTGCCTCCACGACATGGCCACTGTCTGTCCCTCTAACCAATCCTGGCTGACTTACACGCTCACCAGGACAGCGGTGCGATTTAGCACTGGCCTGTAAAACTTCTTTCAAGTGTCGCTTCCCGGGTGCACGGGGTTCGGTGTCACCCCTGTGGCAGCCTGGGAGCGTGAGAGGGTGCGTGTGTCTGTGGAGCCTGGCTCTACACTCTCTACCATTAAGGATCTTGACTTACCACCCTGGTGGTTGCGAGTTAACATTCCAGGAGGGGCCTTGCTGTTGTACCATCTTGTGAGGCACTTAGCCGCAATGTCAGTGAAGATCTCCACTTGTGTAAATGGCTCAAGTGTGAAACCAAACTGAGTCTCCTGTCACCAGGGTTCTCCTGTATGAGATTCGCAGCCTCTCCAGCGGTGTACTTCACTGTGGCTCCAGATGTAGAAAGCAGGTCAAGATGTTGCCGGGTACCACCAGTGGTCCCTTGGCACCGTGGAAATCTATTTGTCAGGATGCCCTACCCTTCGCCCCCCACTTAAAGAAACGGCCCGACATGTTTCCTCCATCTGTTCCTTTCCATTCGAGACGTCCAGTTTGAATTTGCCACCGCACACTAATCGGAATGTCTGCACTTGAGGCTTAAGCTCCCCTCAAACCACTCAAGAAAAGTCCCTCCGCTTGTTTTAAAACTTGGAAATCCTAGTTCCCCCGTCAGACCATTAGAATGTAATAAAATTCTGATCATATTAAACATTACTGTTTAAGATGTTTGAGCGCACGCAGATATTTGTGTTATTACTTTCTTGCATGTTATCCCAACATGCGACCTACTTTCTTGTTTGTACAGCATAGCTGGGAAGTCAGAGACGCGCAAAGTCGACTTTTTGTGTGATATAGAAACAAAGTTTTACATCGTAGTTATTTGTCGCGCATTAAAATTTCCTTCTGTATTTCTTATAAACATTATTTCGCAATAGCCATTATGTAGCCCTATTAAAATTTTAAATAAAGAAAATCGTTTGCTTGGACATATTTGTCGGTCTGCATTGTTTAGTCCAGCCATAAACATTTCCTTAATGTAACTGTACCATTTTTCTATTAATGTATAGTTAGATTAATATGCTAAATAAAGTTACCAACAAAATTGCTTTAGTTTTTCCCCTCATTTTATGTTCTGAAATGTTTAAAATTTAAATTATATTTTTTGGGGTTGCAGAAATATTTAAAGTTTTCGTAGTTCTCATAATTTTAACATTCAGTTGGACCCTGCATGAACACTGCCTTTTACCCAAAACATTTCATATTCACTCTTCTAATTTGGCCATTTTTATTGCTGTGTAAAATAAAAATTTCCATTTGTGTAGCTGACGCACTGTTGCCATAACACAATGACTGTGTAAAGGTGACCGGCCAGGACTTCTATTACACACCACCTGCATTTTGCATCTCAGCCAAAATTCAGGTACAGCGCACAAAAATCACACCTTTAATTTTAAAAACATAACTCGATGCACGACATGCTGCCTTTGAATCCCCTCAACTGTTTTTGACGCATTTGTCCCTGAGAAGGCCGAATTTTTATTCAGCTTTTTCCTGCAAAAACTGTTGAGAGATGATCAGATGATGCTGAGTTGAGGTTTCTGCTGCCTTTTGCCCAGGCCTTGGCGTTACTTTTAAAAGCTACTCGTGGCATTTTATATACATATCAACCAACATAAACTAAATGTTTTCTTTTTTAAAACGTGCTACAGAAAAACTGCTCAGTTTGAATTTTTTTTTTGCAGTTTTAAATGGAATATTTGCAGTTTTAATAGAAAAATATATTTATCCTTTTTATTTCTTCATTTTCAGCCCAGTCTGGATTGCTGTTCAAATGTATTTTGTATTACCAGCTTGCTTTCAAAATACAAACTCACTTTTGTAATTGAATAATTTGTGCCGAAGCATTTTATGACAAAACACGTTAGCTGGGTGCTCTTGCGGTGTGCATTGCATTGTAATACGCAGCACTTGTAATGTTTTTTAATGAGTGTTCTGTTTAGAGAAAAAAGGCCGCTGGTCTTTAATAAACAACAGCTTTGAGTTCATTAAGACTCCAAACAAGCGTCCGAGCAGCCAAGGGGCACAAACAGCACGGCGCCCCGGATCCGGTTTCCCTGCCTTGGCCCCGTTCTCCTGCGGTTCAGTGTCTCCAACAGGAGCCCAGGAGCGCTCAGCATGCCGCTACTGTTTTGGCTAGCGGCTCCCGCACCCCCCTCCACCTCCATTATTGATGATGTAACTGATCGCATCTGTGGGCGCTGTAAAGTGGACGGAGTGAGGCCCGAATAAAACCACTGGGACAGTAACCTGACACCCCCGCTGGCCTGCAACCACGCGCTTGGGGTCTTTTTGAAAGATTGCGGAGGGCCTCCACAGTCTGGAAACACAGCAGCGTCCAATTTAAGGGACCCCCGCGGTGGAAGGCGTTTCTCTCCCCCCCCCCCCCATCCTTTCTCGTGCAGCCGAATTTGGGATGGGCGGGCACGCGGGCGGGTGGGGGATTGAGTCTTTGTCCTCCGGGATTACAATGTCACTTGTTTTAAAATGCCAGATGTTTTGATTACTGTGTTAGCAGCTTATCAGAAGTTTAAGCTCATGAGCTTTCCTCTTCCCTTTCTTATCCCTCAGCTGCTTCTTCTTGTAGAATTTCGTACGGCGTGTAACTAATTCCCATCCAGGGAGGGGATTACTGTTGTGTGATTCAAGCATGAACTTAAAACACCATTAGGGGCTGAAAGGAAGGCTTCTGACAATTAAAAGCAAATGTTGAAGTAAATCTGATCTGCAGCAGAGAAGAAGGGCTCCTTACATAAGAGTGGTACGCAAAGCTGGCCAAACCAGACCACGCAAAGCCGTTGACTTCCCTAGGAGCGAAAAAAATAGCTGCTGAACGGGTCCCCAGCCTCCTCGCCTTCCCTCGCATCATCCGGCGTGATGACGGGCAGCATAAGCCGTCTCCTCAGCCGTTACACCTTGCTTTTTAATTTTTGAATTTTTCGCTTTCTTCCGACCCCAGTAATCCCCGCTTTTTGTAGCTCCAGACGAGTCAGACTCCTTCATATGGCTTTTCCCATAACTGAGGATCTGGAGACAGGGCAGCATATGTTACCAACATGAGCAGCAGTCTATGAAATGAGCTACGAGTTAATAAAATGATCCTGTGGTGGTGCCGGCCAAATGTTAGCACACATGTTTCAAAGAGTGATTTTTCAACAGGCTTATAATTTGGCAGCCTTTCCGGGTGCAGGAGCTGATGAATGAAGATTAGTCTAATGAGGCTGGGCTGTACTACTTATAGAGTCTGTGCGTTTCGCTTTCCACTGTTACAGAGAATATGTGCTGGGTGAATATTTGAACACAGTAGTTGTGAATACCTTCTGATTCCCTGCTTTGCTCTGTAGCCATTCTGCTGCTTTTCCATCTGTGATAGTGTTTGGATTTAAAACACAAAAATGGCTCGGCAAGAGTAAAAAAAAAAAAAAAAAAAAAGTAGAGTAAGCAGTTAATAGCAATAGTAAAAAATAATGTAGAAACTACATAACCAGCAGGTAGTGTGGCGTTTAGAATTGCCACCTAGAAATCGGAGGCCTGAGGTTCAGATCCCACTCTTGCTATAGTATCCTTGATGTAGATGTTTACCCTGAAGTGCTCTAGTTGTCTAAATGGGTAAATCATTGTAAGTACCTTAGTGTACAAACCTAACATTGCAAGTCACCTTGGGCTAAGGTGTGAGTAAATAAAGATTATTAATAATCTATGGATCTGGATCAACCTTGGTCCCCTTCAGGGGACTAAGTAGGACTGGGCGGTATGGCTGTAGAGGGGCAAGGGCGCTGCTTAGGCCGAAGGGAATTGCAGTGCAGGCGACAGAATCCCACTGAAGCCCCCTGCTGTGCCCCCCATCTTTTAATTTGAGGCATTCTGACAGCGTGGCGAGGTGAGGGAAAAACCCAGATGCGGCCCACACCTTTGCATGGTAGGGGTGGAAGCAGAGTGACATCGACAGAGTAAATATTTCCCAAAAGGTTAGACTGAAGCGGGGCTCCAAGTGTGCGGCAGAGCAGCGAGACAGGAGACCTCAGCTGCCGCCCAGAGTAAACAGCGGATGCCTTTAATCAGAGGCTTCGCCTCCACAAATTACCCTCCTGTGATGATGACCTGATTGTGCCTTCACCTTTTAGCTAACAAGCTTTTCTTCTATTAGTCCCCGTACTGTAATTACCGCAATGCTCTGTTGCCTTGTTCGCGGCGCTGGAGTCGAGTCCTGTCTGATGAGATATTCTCCTGTACTGGTAATTCTGAATTGCTATATTGATTCGGCGGAGCGCCGTACTGCAAACAGTGGAACAGATTCCAGCGTCTGTCTGATGACTTACCTCATTCCACCACACACGAAGGCGCCGGGGCGCTAGCATGCGATGGCGTATGCCAGCATTTTTTTATTTTTTATTCCTTGTATTATTTTTTTATTGACGGAAACGAGTTAAGAACAGAACCAGACTGTGGGCTTTTGATTCCGCGTAAGTATCCACTGATGGATGTGCTGATTTATTCTTTCTCGAGGGTCGCTGGCATGCGCGGGAGGGGTGGGTGGATGGGTGTTTGGCTTTAACTCTGGCCCTAAACACACAGTATCGCACAAGCCTGGTTTTACTTATCAAATCCAGATCTGCTTTTCTTCTACTCGCTGCGTGGCCCCCCACCCTCCCCGGCCCCCAGCGGCCCAACCAGACGGCACCCGTTCTGCCTTAACTAATCCCAGATAGATGGTAGCGTTGGAACAGCCTTGCAAACTCTACATTTGCGTCTTTTTTGTGTCTGCTCTATGTTTATGACTGCAGTTTGGCTCAGTTTTTTAAAATTTACACAGGGCAACCCTCATTATTGCTTCGTTTTGGGGTTTGGACTGCATATTACCTCAAACTTAAAACTTTAGTGAAGCACGTATTACTGCACAAAGTGGTGTTAAAGAATGAAACAGGAATTTCATGTAGGTACAGAGTTCAAAGAGAGGAAGGTTGAGCACCATGTGGTGTGGAAGCCTGCGGGGGACTTCCAGGTTAAATGTATGTGTTATTTTGCAGATGCCTGGAGTTGGGCATCTCCAAAACAGCACATATTTGGTGTGTCTGTGTGTCTACCTCACCACTGGCTTTCCCATACAGTGTGAGAAAGGCCACAGTCTTCAACAGGCAGAACAGTGGCCTGAGGGAGTTAAGAGCCCCCCAGAACAGTCCTTTGTCCCCCCGATTGAGGCTGTAGTTTTGATCTAAGAAAAACTTTCACATTTGCCGAAGGCTTCATCTCACTAACGGATGCGCGGTAGAAACTTCTATACATACACGCTTCTCTTCTTGAGCCACTTGGTGTGGGGGTGCCAGTCATCTCAGGCTAGATCACTTAAATGGGTGTGACACAGCTCATACTTCTGAGCCTTGCGGGGACCTTTCCCTTATTTGCATTTTCAGGCTTAATTTCATTAGCCATTGTTCCCTGAAATTGTATTACATAACTGAATTAACTATGTGGTTTAGAGTTATTATTTGTGCCATTTTACTATGATGGATTCATGCATCCATGGTGTAGCTTGCTTCTGGACCATTGCAATCCTGCACTTTGCAGGTGGTCAGCAGTGAATGAATTTAGCGAATCAAAGTAGCACTTTATTGCAAAGTGTGGCTCAGAGATCCCTGAATTTTTTTTTTTTTTTTTTTTTTAAGGCCAGTATGTTCAGCAGTTGCTGTTTACCATCCCTTACTAGTTGTGCTCAGCAGAAGCTTAACCTGTGAAACTAGTTCTGCTTAATTTCTGATCCCCTCCTACTTATAAATTCAGGTACTTGTGCTTGGCTGTTGGTTTGCTAGCAGAGGTAAGTGTCCCGAGTCGCTACTCCGGGGTGCCGACTAAATATCAAGTCCTGAAATTATACTGTCATTTTAGCAGCAGAGCTACATGTAGGTGATCCAGTCTGGTGTCACCTCTCTGCCAACTGCTCCAGAATCACAAGTCTGCTCCGTTTTTTTTCTGTACAAGACAAAAGAAGCGTAGCATGTTATTACTGCCCATTCCTTGAATACATTAGCGAAGGAACTCTTGGGGTGAGGATTGCCATGGCCGTGCTGCCCAGAAAGGAGACGCTTGTCTGTCCCTGTTGCGTACCCACTCCGACTTCCGCAGCTCGGCCAACCCCGTCGATGAGGAGTGGGCAAACCCTCAGACGCAGCCTCTCCACCCCACCCACATTCATTTTCCCTTTACTTATAGCCATTTCTTGCATGATTATGTGACTCAAACAGAATGCAAAAACAAACCCCCTCGGTATTTCATCAGCTGCCCACACGCAATCGACCGTGCCATTTGAATGACATGATTACCATGATATACCATAATTAAATCCAGCATTCTGTTCAACACACGATGCGTAACATCAGAAATGAGGATTATTTTCTCGATTGGCTGTAATTGATGACGACTGAGATATGTCCACAAAACGAGGATTTGGGGGGGGAAAAAAGCTGTAAGCCCTAACGTCACATTATGTCAAATATCCAGAAGTAGTTCTGAAAATATCGTTAATATTTTGGAACAAATCTCTGAAGGCCTTGTTAAAGGGTACGGGTCCCACATTGGGCAAACTGCTCCATTCCTTACAAACAGGAAATATTTAGTGAGAGAAAGAAAAAACTGCATGTTTAAGCAGGCCAGGGTATTTTGGATTTTAGAATGGGTGTTAGTTGCATGATGTGACCTCATAACTCACCGGTGACCTCACCAGCAGCTGAGTGTAGCCCCCCCCCCCCCCCCCCCCCCCCCCCCCCCCCCCCCCNNNNCCCCCCCCCCCCCCCCCATTAGGATCCCTTCCAATGAAGAGGCTTGATCCACGCGATACACCGCCATGTACAGGGAAGCAGTGACCCGACTCATTAGCCCTTTGATTTAATATATTGACACTCTGGTACAAATAATTCCGTTTAGTGGCTATGGTTGGGGGGAGGGATCAATTTAATTAGTTATAAAATGTGAGTTCTTGTTAGGAGCCAGGAAAAATGCTGACTTTAAATAAAGTGGGACACAACTGGAACAATAAAACTATCGAGCCCCAGTTAAAACTTAATGATGCACAAAAATGGCTTAATAGATACAACCTCAGCAATGGACGTGATGGTTTGGAAATTAAGCTAAGTGGATGAGAGGCATGCTGTAGTGTTGCCGGCTTGCTTAAACAAATCCATAAATAATGGATATAAACAGGAAAGACTGTTTCCAGGGCTTGTTGGCTTAGCCCCACAACTGCGATGGTTTCGGTACGGATCCTCTGCGACAGCGCTACCTTGCTCGCTATTAGCATGGGTTAGCGGACGAGATACAGCGCAGCATTGCATCGGGTTGCAGCGGAGATGTGTAGAGGTTCATTCTGCTTTGAATTCAGCCCTTCCACCCCCCTGTCGCCGATCAAATGGACCTGATATCACTCGACCCCGTGTTCTGAGTAATACCTGCCCCTGTAGCCAAGTAGCATATATTAGCAGCAGAAAACACTCTTCCTCACGAGGCCTACAGTAGCCTTGCGCAGTACAGCCACTCAGGCTTGTGTCCAATATGTGCCACTGACGTACATGTCTGTTGCACCGGTTTAAGAACATGGATAATCACAGGTCAGTTATTCATGTTAATTCCCTCAATTACAGCAGGTTTTACGCCTGTGCAGTTCAGCTGCATTAACTACGTAGCCCCAGCTCTGTGCAACAAGCCTGTTGCACGAACAGCCATGGTGGGCGAAGTCACACCTGAGTCTCTGTCATTAGTTAGGTGCCAGAGGGGATCGCGCAAGGATCTTGGGGGGGGCTGCTGCGAATCTGGAATCTGCTCCTCAGCTTTCACTGGGAATGGCAGTAATTAACCACATGCAACATCAGTTGAGATTTTGTGCATCTAATTGTACATTCAGAAAACCGCTCATCTCTCCCTGTATTATATGGGCATATTTGGAAATGCATAATATAATGGAGACACATCCCTATGAAGCAGTGTGGTGTGGATGGCAGAGCTCCATTGCACCTGTTTACAGCCCCGACTGTGGCTGGGGGGGGGGGGGGGTTTNGCGCCGACCAATAGCATTCGTCCTCGCGCATCGTTTGCACCCCCCCCCCCCTCAGGGGGGGGGGGGGGGGGGGGGGGGTTTGCCGTGCTCGGCTCGGCTCTCATTGTGTCCGGCTCTGTTTCTCCTGCCTACTCAACCCCGTGTGTTTTCCCTGCTAACGTTGAGCAAACTGTTTTGTCTTCGCGCCGCCTTTCCGTTGGTCCAAGTCAGCTCTGTAGTTGGCAGCCGTGGTGGGGATGGTGGGGGGCAATCTGGCTGGTCAGCAGGGAGGGGGCCCGTGTTTTCTTAGGGCTCGGGTGGCAAAGCAAAGCATTCAGCCCAGGACGGCCCAAAAAAGAGAGCCTTTTTGTTTTCTGGGCGGAGGAGAGTCCAAGCATTCCCCAAGGGGCACAATGAATGGGCCGTTTTGTCCCATATCGTTTTTTTCCATAGACACGGGATTGTTTTTTTTTTTTTTTTTTTTTTTTCCCCCCCCCCCCCACCCAACACTTGGTGTGAGCTTGACATTTGAGGGGGTTTTGGAGTTCCGATGCACTCGTGCGCCTGCAGTGCCGCTGCTCACAACAAGTCCACTTTCTCAGCGTGCCGACACAGGGGCCACTGTTGTCTCCAAACTGTCCCAGCAGCTGGGGGGTTCTGCTGCAGTCTCTTCGTCTCTCTGTGGACCACAGGAAGCGGGGGGCAGGCCGGTCCCCAGCGCTGCATGCGGACAATGGTGTTATTACTTTACAGGTGGTCTCTCCACCACAGGACACGTAGCTGGTTTTTAATGAAGTGTCCAGGGACCCCGGATTGGACCAACTGCTTTGTACCTTTATGTTGTAAATATATTAGGAGAAATGTATCAGCTAAATGAATAAAAACCATTACGAGGCACATCACCCCTGCAACAGAAACATTTTGCCTGTTGATTGCAAGTCACTATTTCATTATTTATAATCAACTATGAATGCACTGGCACATTTTCACATAATTGTGATATGTCCCTTTTACTGGTGGAAATTTCTGCCCATTTACCGTGAATGTATGCAGGTGTTGCAGTTCTGTATTTGTGGAAGTTGTTTGTATCTTAACAGAATGGACTCACACAGCAGGTAATGGTTGGATGGGAAGCATTGCAGACACACACACACACCCACACACACACACACACACACAGTGTACAGTTCCTTGTACTTCCACACATAGCCCCTTTGATGTGGTAATCCAGCAGTAACAGGTAAAAAACTTGATGCGTCGTCCTTGGACTCAAATTCGTTATTATTCTAGGTCGGCCTCACAAAGAGGAAATACTGTGTGCCCGCATGCAGGCACGCGCGTGCTTTTCGGCCACCGCTGTCAGACGGCCTTCCATGACACCCCTCGCTTTTCTACCAGAGTTGGAGGCATCTCGTTCATGTTCATTTCCACAGACACGGGATATATACTGTATGTGGGATAATGGCGCAGACCCTGGACTCACTTCTGCGTTTGTTTATGTCTCTTTTCCCCTCATTACCTATGCTGTTTCAGATGCTCCCTGTGGGCTTTGCCAGTTTACTGCAAACCTTTTTAATTTCATGACCAGGCCCTGCCAAAATACAGTCCTCACTCCCACCCCCACACCACCCCACCGTGCTTGGTGGCAACTTCTGGGCCGACCCTCTGTTGTAATTCCAGCAAATCTAACATTAAGGAGGTGGTGATAATTAAAAATGTACATTTGTTCTTTAAGACAATAATGGATAAAGAAAGAGACTGCGTGCGCACCGTACAAATAAAATTCTTTCAAGAGAGGACCCTAAGGCTTATCTTTGATATTTTATCTTCCATACAAAACTAATAGCTTAAAATATTTACAGACTTAAATAATATTTTAAGTCTGTGAGGCTCTGCTAGAATTTGCCTTAAGTACACTATTCTATTGAATTTACATTGATCGGGTTTCATTCCCATCCACTGGGAAATTGGTTGTCCCCCCCCCCCCCAGTTCCTGCTTTATACTTCATATGTTTTGCCCGAATCCTGACGCCTTTTCCACAGCCCTGCATCTGCGCAGACCTGTCGGCAGGAAATATCTTCATAAACAAATTGTTCGTGCGAAAGCTTTTGTGTTATCAAGCTAAACGCCTTCTCTTCGTTCTGTTTCCCAGTATGAATAAATCATTGCCGGAGGTTTTTAGAAGAGTGAGATTGATGATAAAGGTGTGATTTTTGTTATTAAGCTGACAGTGATGGTTTTTGCTAGGGTTTAATTATTATTGTTTAAATAGCGCACAAGTGGACGCGTTCATCCGTCAGCCTATAATCATATTCTTGCAGAATAAAAACTCAATTTGGGATAATGGTCTTGCTCAAACAACACAGGCCTCCTGGGACTTAAACCAACAACTTTCCTGTCTCAGATGCTTAACCGCTTGTTCTACCTGTTACACAGCAGCAGGGTTTCCTAGCCGATCTTTGGCTGAGCGGCAGTGTACTGTACTGTACTGTACTGCGCATGGGGGAAGGGGATGTCCTGCTTTCCAGCGTCCTCCTCACTACGGGCACACTGGAATGGCTGTCCTCCAAGAGAGCTTGTTTCACTGTGTAAGGAATTAGCAGAACAAGAAGTCATCCATTGGTTACTACTCCAGACGGGCCAGCCTCGCTGCTACAGCACAGATCAATAGGTTTGCGGCGCACCCGTCTCCGCCAGACAGCTCTTTTTGTCCGAGATTGGTAGTACGCAGTAAAAAAACAGCCTACCGGCGGGGGCGCTACCTCTGAATGGGGATTATGTACCTGCGGCTCTAGATGGCAATCTGCTAGCTGTCAGTTAAAAACAGGCGTTTCTTGGAGCTGATAAGCTGAAGAGGTATCAGACTGGGGGTTCGGGGTAGGGGGGGTAAGCCGTGTTGCGACCGCACAAAAGGTCTTTGTAGGTGACCTGTAATTCGGAGGCGGATTGGCCTCACCCCCTGACTAAACTGCGCCCAGAATGGATGTAGTTTGCGTGGGCGAGTAACAGACCTGGCCTTTGTCCCAGACATAGTGGATGGTGGGGGGAGGTGGTCGCGTTGAAAAGGAGGTCCGGCTCAGCAGTATCGATCCACAGGCCTGGCTGGGGGGTCAGTTGAGTGGGGCAGTGTTTCTCTCTCTCTCTCTCTTTCACTTGCTCGCTCAGTTTGCTAACCATGCTACTGAATCGGTGCTCTGTGTTGACCCACATTCTTAGCAGAGCAACACGGCTAGCCGATTAATGGCGTGACGTGAGACCGCGAAGCCTTGAGGTCTCCTGGATTTTTCCGGGCAACAGCCTCCTTGAAACAAAGCACCCCTCGGACTTAGTAAACGTTTCCAGAAAAGCATACGGCGAGGACGCTGCAAGGTGCCAGGTGCGAAGCTCCCACGTTTAAAAGAAGTGTTGCTTGCCTTTCGCATTAATTAAATCCTCTCTTCTGTAGTGATGTTCTCCAGCAGGCCGCTGGAGCTGAGTCAATGGCATGCACAGGGAGCGAAGTGTGAAGCTTTGCTAATAACAGCTCCCACCGGGGACTGTCCCTCCTGGGCTAAACTTAGCTCTCCCAGGTTGCTTTGTCGACTTCTCAGCAAGATGTGAGAAGTAGAGGATCAACGAGCTTGGCGGGAAAGTGCCGTTCCCGATGCAAGGCGACGTGTAGCACCATCGCTTGGAGCTGCTTACAAGGGTGGTGAGGCCATGCCTGCTGGCCCCAAGTCTGCAGATTGGCGTCCACCTGAGAGCTGTAAATAAATTACTTATAATCTTTCAGATTTATTAGCATCCCTTCACAAATAAAATGGTTTATTAATTCCCCAGTAAACATCAGACAGCATCATCAGATTTCACACCAGGGTGTGTGGCTCCTTCAAACTAAAGAAATAGGTGTGTACCATGGTAATGAGATGCAGTACCTGCTGCTCTCGAACTGGTCCCTCCATGTGTCCTGTGGCAATGGGCAGTGCTTTGCTCCGCAACCTTGCCTCCCAACTTATCTCATTGACGCTAAATGTGTCTGGACGTGTTCAAACAGCTCAGAGCCTCCTCCTCCTGTTGCCTCCCTGCTACCGAAAAGTGAAACTCTGTAACATCTTGAGGGTTTCGCTGCAGATTTACCCCCAGGGGAGCATCCCATGGGTTTGAGGAAGACTTTAAAAAACTGCTGACAGGGTCTCTTCTGAAATGTGGGAGGAGCTTGTGCATCTGTGTTCTCGTCAGCTGGCATGGCATTTCAGCCCACACCTGTCCCCATGACGATGAGCAGATGGTGGGGGCCCAGACAGGCGAGGGGTCTCGCTATACTCCTGACCTAGCACACCTTATGCTAATGGGGCCAGGGGTCAAGCCGTACAGTTTGATTGCTGTGGGCCATATGACCCTGGGATTATCCGGTATTGTAGAGCGTTAGCATCGTGGTGCTGATGTCAACATTTCTGTTGCTGATATTGATCCCTCTTGCATTTTTTAAACTTTTCTGCTCCCTTGTCTTTTTCATTTCGGTCTCAGTTGCTTTGCTTGCAACTCGTTCAGAACACAGCTGATGTTTCATAGAAGTTCTGCCTCTGTATGTGGGGTTGATGTTCTGCTGGAACCACAGGCCCTTTCTGTGTAGTAATGGCCTGAAGTGCCAGGTATCCACTGCGTAGCATGTGCTTCATCCATCATTTTGAGCAAAAGCGGCTCATTCCGTTGATTTTGGGAGGAAACGCAACAGAGTTGCTGTAGACCGTTGGTCGCGGTAGGAACATTGATGACTATGTATTGGGGTTGTGTTTGATCACTGTGGACACGATGGGTTTTGATTTTTGTTGTGACCCCTGCCAGCCCCCAATTTGCTGCAGGTGCCAACCTGCGACTGCTCAGAGCTGGACCCTCGGCCTCCGAGGCTGCAGGGTGGGTGGAGGGAGGGGTCCGCTGGCACCTGTTCCTCAATCTTGCGTTGCTTTAATGGAGCCAGCAGCCAGATGGTGAGGAGTACCAGCACCTGTAAGACTGGGAGGAGGGCTGCACACAGCAGGAGAAACTCCGCCCACGTCTGCTCCGCTGCACGCTCCCAGACTCCCGCAGATACCCCTGGGCACCCAGCAGGCTGGATGATGAAGCCCCCCCCCCCCAGACTCCTAGGGGGGCCTTTGGCTGAGCAGGGGGGTGCTGGCAGCAGCTGAGGCGAAGGGTTGGCGAGACACGGATGGAGGAAGGGACCCCTATTGTCCCGATTGTGCTGATTTATAATTGAGCGAAACAGATGAGAGATTATCCATACCAGGCACACTGCTTTATTCCAAGGGCGGCTTAATACGAGGGCAGGGAAAATGATCTCGATAATCTAGACGTGACAAATGCACTCGCCACACTTCCACTGCGGGCCGTGTTCGCCGGGGGCCTCAGAGCCTGTTACGATTAGACATACCCTCTCAGTTGCCGCTTTGTGTGAGAATATGCGCTCTACTGTCATAACCGGATCCTCACATTTTTGCATCACATATGTTTACAGAGCCTAAAAATATTTTTAATATATTGTAAAACTACTTGTGTTCAAACTGGCAGAGTAGCACAGGTGTCTGTCCACTCCCAGGCTGTGGGTTTGGATGTGGGTTTGAATCCTGCTTGGTCTGCGAGGAATTTTTATGGTCTCCGTGTACGTTTCCTCCCGCAGTTCAAATACGCTTTTTAGGTGAATTGATGACTCTGAATCGTCCAGTGTGGGATGGGGTTACTGAATGAAAACGTGTGTGCGCACTATGACGGACTTGTGTCATCCATGGTGCAGTCAGCTTCACTTTCTCATTTCAGGATAGACCCCGGACTGCTGTGACCCTGCACTGGACAAGCAGTTATTGAACAAGTAAAAAAAAATAAAACTGTTTTTAAAGGTAATATAGATCTGTTGAGCAGAGAATGGTGTGACCCACCAAAAGGTAATTTGTGAGATTACCTAAGAGCGTGTGTGCATGTGTGTGATTAGTTTTCATAGCCTTTGCTGAAAAGCTTCAGAGAAGTGACCAGGAAAATCGCCTTGGACCCCATGCTACAACCTGGAACTAATCGCGTTACACACGGCTGATGGAGGCTACCCCACCTGGACCTCTGGGCTGTTGGCTGTAAACCCCTGTTGTGCCCTTAATTTCCTATTAAACACTCCACTTTGTGCAGTTGGGTGGCCGGCTACCCAGAAATCTGACATTTGGCAGAAGCAAAGGAAATTTTACTTGTCCTTCAGTCACCGTGGTCTGAATATTCTGTGAGATCTTCTTGAAAACAATGGGCTGCATTTTTATTTTGCAGTGATGAGCCAGCAGTTTTAAAGCTCTGCTGGCCTGGTCAGTACAATGGTCCTAAGGGTCCGTGTAGGACATGGGGGGGGGGGGGG
>UFQX01000073.1:536163-551367 GCA_900497675.1 Arapaima gigas
GGGGGGGGGGGGGGGGCATCTAAAGAGGCCAGAGATGCAGAAGGGGGGGATGGGGTGGAAAAAGTGGATGCAATCAGCCTCGGCAATGTCGCCGACCACAGCATACGCTCCAGAGTGTTGATTTCACGGCCAAGCGCCACGCCCGTAATTGCACTCAAGCCCCTACTTTTTACCGCGAGTTGATTTTAAAGAGGTGGCAGATCGGGAAACATACTATAAGGTGTTTATTTTCGCAAGCGACCTTTATTAACCCTGCTTCCAGGTGGGTTCCCCAATGGCAAGTGGCGCAGCCTTGAGGATTAACCCTGACTGGCACTGCAGCGGAGAGCAGGACGGGGAAACGGGGGACCACACCGATCCCTGTTTTAGCCCCACAATAAATCTCCGACCCAGGAAGGAGAGAAGCAGATCAGCGGACAGCGTAGTGGTTAGAAATAGCTCCTTACGGATCAAATGTCCCTGGTTTGAATCCCTGCAATCACAGTACTTTGAGTTTATAAAGCAAAAGTTACCTTGCTGTTTAAATGGGTGCATAATTGAAAGACGCTCAAACCTAACACTGTAGGAAAATGTGGGAAGTAAATAGATAAACAGATAAATTGCACAAATAATAACAGCTGCTAAAGGGAAGTGGGGAGGCAGTTTGGGGGTTTATGCGTAATGATTCAAGTGGCATTGGATGTTAAAGTGAAGCAGCACAAACAAAAAAGGCCTTTTGATTCTTTCCAGTGTTTCCTCGAGAAACAGGCATTGCACATCACGCCGTCTCTCTCACTCTCGCACACACACATACACACAGCCTCTTATGGCCTATGTAAAAGATAATCAAAAAACTTGAATGGGAGTCACATTACCAGAGTGGTCTTTGATTTTTGGTTGAGACTGGAGGCTGGGGACTGGATGTGCTGTCCCAAAACTTGGTCTGCCCTTCTCCACCTCTCTGTGTATGACTTGACTGGACAAACACAGATACACACGCTGTGAGTAGTCAGCCATTGCCTCCTGAACAGAGTTTTTCAAGTGGTGTACAACACGACCCTTCCTGCTTCTGCTGATGTCTCCTCCTTGTGTGTACAGGCTTCTTTTGATTTCAGGGCATGTGTATTGAGTCCTCATGAACTCCCCTCACCCCCCACAAACACTAGCCCACTCCCCCCCCTACTGATAGGACTTCCAATGAGCTAAAGCTTCAGCCTGGTTTCCTTCCACCTCTGGCCTGGAGATGCTCCCTGGGCACTAGTTCAGACACGTGCCCCTCGAACCCGTGGTGACACCAGGACAGGCTCTGGGAAGTGAGACACCATTGCGGGAGGTGTGAACAAAGTGCCCTCATCCCAGGAGTTACACCTTTGACTCTGAGGCCGGACGGCAGTGGGACCAACCCTTTGATGTGATAATGGGAGACAGGCAGGGAGGAGGTGGGGTCAGGGGCCGGGGGTTGGGTGGGGGTAGGCGTCGCGGGAAGGGGCGCGTGCCGGCAGCCCTGGGAAGCTGCCTGTCAGGCCGCGTTTTGCCCACGTCTGATCTCCGCTGCCTTTGTGTTCAGCAGGTCCAGGGTCACATGCCGCCGCTCATGATCCCCATTTTTCCACATGACCAGCGCACTCTAGCAGCGGCAGCTGCAGCTCAGCAAGGGTTCCTCTTCCCACCCGGAATCACTTACAAACCAGGTAAACTCACCGTACCCCTCGCACCCCCAAAAACTCTTCTCCCATTTCCACTTAGATCACTTTTTCACATTACGTTTTTGCCCTCTCTGTTCTGTCTTTTGCCAACCCCCTGCCCTACTGTCCCGTGACACTGTAGTGAGAAAGTGAGTGTCACTGATATAGTCTGTGAGCATGTGGGAGTGGGTGCAAGTGTGACGTGAGGTCTGACAGTCTGGAAGTGTGGCGGTGTGTGTGTGTGCCTATGCGTATCTGCTAAATGTTACATTGAGGGTGTATGTGGGTATTCCAAGGAGTGCGAGTGCACTGGGGCTCCAGGCTGGGACAACCCTCATGCCCACCCATGTGTGTTTTGACAGCAGCGATGGAGGCTGGGTCTTACGACAACGTCCTGTCCACACACACTCTGGGGTTTGTTTTCCTTGTCTCTCACTGAGCCAAGGCTACAGGAACAACTAACCCTCCCCCCCCCCCCCCCCCCCCCCCCCCCCCCCCCCCCCCCCCCCCCCCCCCCCCCCCCACGCGCTTTGATGCCCCCTCCAGAGGGCAGTAGCAGAACTGCAAAAAAAACACTCCCTGTTCGCCCTCTTCCATTCATTGCCATCACGTTCGTTTGCCAGTGTCAAATTGTCACACAAGCGACGCCTCCTCGCCTTGTTTTCAGTCATGCGCATCTGCGCCGCCGGACACAGCGTCTCAGCAGAGGTAGCAGCACCGAGGGTACAAACGACTCTCTGACCCCATCGAAGTTATGAATTCGCAGCCCAATGAAGTGTGTCACCTTGGGAATGTCAGCGCGCAGAGACCCAGCGAACGCTGAACTCGCCGACGGTTTACACACAGAACAATAGATGGGATGTTTGGGCGTAGGAATGTAAACAGCATGTCAGCATGAAAGTCTTTGTAATGGCCTAGGGATGAGCTCCATAACACAATACATCTGCTTTGCGAAGGGCTTTGAAAGGCTTCACACAGGGACAACGAACCGAGCCATTGCACGATCCTCTGGCACTTTCTTCCACGTTGCCTTCCTTTTCCTCCCCTCTCTTAGGTGTACACCCCAGCACTCAGGTTGGGGGGGGGGGGGTCGCTCAATTGAGGCTGTAACGAACAGTTGGAAGAAATGTCCAGAGGAGGCGGGGGGCAACACAAGTACGAAATTCTTGGAATACATATTGCTTGTAAAGGCACATCATAAATAAGCGCTTTCGTCTATGTGAAATGTGTGTAAAGAAAGAGAGAGACAGCACACAGATTGTGACAGGTTGCTATCTTTGTGCCAGACCGCTTGTTCAGATCCGCCAGTTGAACGCTCCTGGCACTTACTGCCTGACCTGAATGCAGACTTGTGTTTGTTTTCAAAGTAGAAAATATTTAACACCTGGCCCCGATTGCAAATAGCGTCTTTATTTCTTTGCAAAGTCAAACGTCCAGGTGTTTGGTTAAGTAGCACTGTATTTATATACTTTGCTGATAAATGTGTGTTGTAAATGGCTTCTGCTTAAAGTAGGGGCAGCAGGTGGTATAGCGGATGGAGCCAATTCCTTACAGTCAAAGGTTTCTAGTCCAGATCCTGTCTTCTGCCGTAGGACAGTTGATCAAGGTACTTACCCAGAATTTACAGTAAAAATTACCTGGTTGTATAAATGAATGAATCATCACGTGCAAGTTAGTGTACAAATCAAACATTGCGAATCATTTTGCACAAAAGTTTCTGCTAAATGAATACAGGAAATGAGCTTAACTGCTTGGTGTTTTATTTTTTGTTTGAATGACAGGATCCTAACAGGATCTCTGGTCTCCGACCCACATCGCTTATGTGTCGACTCAAAGCGCCACTCTGACAAAGCTGAGTGGTTGCAGATGTTGAATAAGGAGGCGTGAGGAGGAGGTTCAAGGGGTAGGGCACATGCCCCCCTCCCCCTGCCGAAAGGGGCGAAGGGTTCAGGAGCCCCAGGGCTGCTGCTGTGTCTACCTGTCCCGACACGCCGTCCGCTCCCTTTGTGCGACACAGAGGAGAGTCAAGTCCTCACGCAAGCATTCCAGGCCGCAAAATAAATCTGGAAAAGAAAAGAAGGTGGGGGGGGGGACAGAATGGCAGTGGTGTGTGGACCAACTCCCTCCCCTGGATCCTCATTCCCATCCCATCCCCTTATTGTTCAGATCATTAGAGAGGTGTTGTTGTTAACTCCTTTTAATTAAAAATTAAAGCAAATTCCTGCCCCCAAGTGCTCATCGAGAGAAGTTCCCCATCCCCCACTGCCTCTCTCTCTCTCACACACACACACACACACACACACACACACACACACACACACACACACACACACACACACACCAACACACGTGCACACTTAGCTGTAAGTTGACAGTTTTGTACTGACATGCAAGCAAACAAACAAATAAAACTTGGATTTTTTTAGATACTGTATGATATCACTGACACATCAGTAAACCTGCATCAGTTTTCGAGAGATACTCAGGAGAGAGTTAAACCCAGGCGAGGTGGGAATGAGTGAAGACATGCATCAGGAAGGGGGGGGGGGGGTCTGCCTTTTGTTTTTAGCTAAAGCTTTGGTAAATACATTTTTTGTCATCACCCCATCAGAACTTGGTAGACAGCAGGTGGGCCTTACAAAACGACGAGTCGACAGGGAAGACTTACAAAGTGGGCAGGTGAACGTCGCAGGGCGTGGCTTGGCTCGTGATAAATTAACTATAGAGCCAAACGATGAAAAGAAATTCAGCTGTTCTGCAGTTACAGAGGCATGGCAGCTGAAACAACGTGCCTGAGGGGTTTCTCTACAAGTTTGATTTTTTAATATGTTTGACACGGAAAATGTTTTAGAACAAATAACAGGAGTTATTAAAGAATCTCCAGCTAGGATTGCCTCTTATAAAGGCCATGCATTATTCATGGGGCCCATAAAAAATACGAAACAAGAGAAGGGGAGAAGTGTGTAAAACAATTTATGCACTTCACCGAAGTTGCTTACAGTTTATTTTCTTGGCAGCTGAACTGCTGCCTACACCCCCCACCTCTTCCCGCCACTCCCCTCCGCCGCCCCCAGTCTCACTTAATCTCCTCCAGGTGGTTACATGCGACCTGGGAATAGAAAAGGCCTGGTGGCATGTCTGCTGGAGGCACCTGTCATGGTTCCCACGCAAGAGAACACCCACAGGCACACCCATGCTGCCATGTCAGCGACACCCCAAGGAGGCTGTGCCCAGGCAGTGCCACTTGACTGCCCGCACGCTGTGGCCAATGACCCACTCCTGCACTAGTGCTCCGCTGAGCCTCATCCTTTAAACAAATAGATGCAAAGATGAGGCGGTGTGAAGTGCACATTCTCCTGGTGGCTTGTGAAGAGATGGCTATAGAATGGGGCTTCTGGGGGTGGAGATGGCTTCTGAATGGTTCCTCAGCCATACCGCCCGCCGTCACGGCGATCCTCCAACGCCTCACTGACTTCCTGCTGCCTCCCCTGCTCCTCTGCACCATTCTTCTCGCTCAGGCATGGCTGTACAGCAGCTCTGCCACATTAAATCCAAGTCCCACCACACTTAACTTGTTAACTCCATTTCCAACTTTTAACCTCAGCTGCTGTTCTAGAAAGTCGGCCTCTTGTTTTTGTGTGGGAGTTTATTTACTCTATTCCGGAACCAGCCGAGTTTCTCTCTTCTAAACACTTTCCAAGAAAGCATTGAAACTTGCATGGCCTGGGTGCCCTGTGGAGGAGTGAGGATGCACTCCTGGGCTCCTCCTGGCGCTTCTTTACCACCCCTGGCCTCTTTAGCACGGACACTCGCGTCCCCCAGCCTGGACCGGAGGCAGTTGCTGTATGCCACTGAGGACACAAGCGCACTTGCAGATAAAGGAAACGCAAATTCAAGCCTGACAGCTCCCACCTAATTGGCCTTCCTTGCTTTACTGCATGACATCTGGCTAAAAAGGAATATTGGATGAGATTCTCCACTATTATTATTACAAGCAAAGCCCTTTCAACATTATTTAACAGCCTGACGTCCTGCCAGCTCTTTTAAGAAGGTGCAAAAGGCGGTGGTAAAAGCGCAATCTTTAACTGCGGCCGTTTGGGGTCCTCTTTTCTTATTCGCCGTTAAGTATAGAATGAGGGTACAAATGGCACTTTGATGACACTTTTGCTATTAATATCCCACTATACATGGTAAACGACAAGGCTGGGTCCTTTCCAAAACTTTCTAGTTCTATGATGCCAGAGAGAAAGTGGATCCCTTAGGTGGGACCACGGGTTGTCTTCCACTATGGATCTTATGGAGTTGTAATCCCTGGTTTGCTCAGCTGCAACAAGGTGCCTGGGACAATTGAGAGTCCATAAATTCTGAGCACCAGAGAATAAGGTAACTATGTCAAATCAGACCCCTTTGGCAAAGTAGAGTGAAGGGTCCAAAGCCATAATCTGCTAGAGCAGATCCTGGAAATCATCTTGGTTAAACTGCAAAGGTGCGCTTGGCTCCCAGGATTTCATGGAACATGTCCCCTTACTACCTGCAGTAGCTCATCACCATCACGCCTTTGGCTTTGCAACATCATGTGTTCATCAGCAGAAAAGACAAAAAGGCTGGGGACTGATGGGCCCAAACCCCAGCTTGCACAGCAGAAGAGCAGAATATATGATAGCAAACCTGGCTTATCAGATCTAAACTGGAAAGATATACATAGATATACGGCTATACATAGGCAACAGCCATCTTTTTCCTCTTAGTAAGACATACATTTTCCCCAAAAACAGACTTTGGGTCATGTTTGCGCACATCTTTTTGTCCTAGTTTAAAGCATAGACAACATCCCTCATCCAGATCTTCTCCATTTCTGAAAATGTGTCTGATAGCAAGAGCCAACATTTCATTATTTTCAATGGGGAAAAATAATACTGCATTCTTACCCTCAAAACCCCCAACCAATTTCCCCAAATATCATTAACACACTTGTAAACATCTATATTACAGTCTACTGAGGATTTCTTCACAAGCATTTTCACTTAATAATGTGGGGGATATAATAGCGATAATACACAAAACATTTAGATACCGTGGGCATGAGGTGTGATCCTACAGGGAGAACAGCTGAGATGCGACTGCAGCACAGTCTTGTTACCTTTTCTGTCTACCATGTAACTGAGTTCAGAAGTCCCGGGGAAGTTTTTTGCTGAAAACTCCAGGCCTGGAGTTACTGCAGCAATTCCTACTTTGAACGTGATCATTAATGAACAGAAGCAGGGATCCACTGAGCGCGCTGCGCTTCTCGAGAACATCTTTACAAATGTGCACTTTGCATTGAATGCATACACTCATCAGAAAAACTGTCCATGTAACTTTCACCACTGATCTCTCTGCTGCTGCCCATTTATTCAACTAAGTAACACCCAAAATGGCCGACAGACACTTATCTGGAATTACATTCGTTTCCCTTAATGCTCCACTTTCTTCAAGAAATATCTTTGTATTCCTAACACTTCAAATTCCCTCGTCTGGAGTCACAAGCAACTGGGTAAAGTGCCTTTAGAAAAGTTTTCTCTAAAGTGCACTTTGACTTTTTGCATTTTTTTAGCTCCGTTATGGCAGGTTTTGATTTGGATGGGAAATTTTGAGTACTTTTTTTTTTTTTTTTTTTTTTTTTTTTTTTTTTTTTTTTTTTTTTTTTGAGAAAAAGCAAACAGNTTTTTTTTTTTTTTTTTTTTTTTGTTTTTTTTTTTTTTTTTTTTTTTTTTTTTTTTTTTTTTTTTTTGTTATTCCTTGGAGCAAAATACTCGAACAGTGAGAGTCTGGATAGCAAGCGATACCCATATTTGCATTGCAAGCTGTTAGCCAAGTCCTTAACTTTAAAAGAGGTCCGTGGGCATACGGACAGAAGAGGGTGTACAATTGATATTGTTTCATGTGGGCCTGAACGAGGGTGATACCATTTTCTACCCGGAGGCCAACTCACTTGTTTGTGGCAGTACAGCCTGTGCACCTGATGTAGGTCCAACCTGCATCTGCCACCATGTGCTGCTGCTCTTGTGGGCAACCGATGCCCATGGCTGTGCTCTGCCAGCATGTGCAGAGGGGAATGATGATGGGAAGCTCCTCTGCAGTCCCACAGGAGTCCACCCAGCTGAGCCTTTTGTTGCTGCAGATGTTTGGGCGATGGGCCAAGGCTCTGGGGAAGAGGGACTGTGAGGTGTGTGTGGCAGGGTGGGGGGGCGTGGCCACCCAAGGGCCTTGCCTGCACTTGCCCGCCTGCCGCTGGGACCTGCTCATTGTCTCAACCTGTGCGCATTGTTCTCTCGACAGGTGATAACTACCCTGTGCAGTTCATTCCGTCCACAATGGCAGCGGCCGCCGCTTCAGGACTCAGCCCACTCCAGCTCCAGGTATGTGCTGCTGCGAAGAATGCGTGGGACGGGGGTCAAGCTTCATGCTCCGTGTTCCCAGATGCCCACCCTTGTCAAGCTTTCCATCCCAACAGCATTTCACAAGAGCATTTAACCCCCTGCGTGTATTCAGAGGTGGCAGCGCAATGTCAGCCCTTCCCTGTGATCATTGCAACACAGCGGGAAGTGCATTCCTGGTCAGAGTAGGTCCTTATCCGGGGCTTCCATGTCTGTTTGTGATACGTTCCGTCATCAAATGGAGTGTGCAAATTTGTTTTTTTTTTAGCCAGGGATATCTTCTGCTGCTGGGATGGGGCACCAGCGTGTGTGAATGTGAGAATGCAGCCCATTCTCCAGAGCCATGTCGAGCGCTTGTGTCTTCCTCCAGGCAACTCTTACACTTGTGAACTTGCATCGGGGGGGTAACTTTAAGAGCTCACGCCTGTTCCCGACAATCATCTGCATTCCTTCCCGGCGTCTCATTATAGTTATAATTAACAGCCATTAAGCTCCATGCAAACCCTCGGTAGGCTTTTGTTTTCAGATTGGCAATGTAGCATGTATTCCCTGGTCACGGTATCCTCGAGATGTATTTACATAACAAATACACAGAAGGAGCAAGTGCAGGAGCAGCTTCTGTACAATTATACTAATGCTATTACTCCTGCCTGCCTGCTTGAGAAGTTATCAAAGCTGTCTTGCCTGTTCAGCTCGAAGTGAACTGATGTCTTTTGAAACTGTGTAATCATAAATATTTAAGGCTTTCTGAAACTACTTGAATGAGAATCCCGAATGCGATAGGCAGCTCCTAAGCTGTCCCACACGGAGACAAAGCAGTGAGGGAGACAAGGTGACGGCAGGTTTGCTGCGGCTGCGTCAACGGCGCTGATGCCTGGCAGACAGCAGGTGGACGTCAAATTTTCCGATGGTCCGGTGTCCACAAGGGGAGAAAAATCGGTGCATCTTTTTCGACCCCGAACCGGCACCCCCTTCCCCGTCCCCCATGTGATACATGAGCACAATTTGTCCTTCGGAGCTTATCGCTTTGGGCTCTAATGAGCCTTGGCAAGTCCCAACAATGCTTGCAGCTGGATCTCAAGTGTCCTCCTTTATCACACGGCCCTGGAAAGAACAATGAGGAACGCACAGATTACAGGGCCAGTCAGATCTTGTTTGGAAAGCTGTGTGCGCTTTTGTGTACATGCGCGCGCACGTGTGTGTGTGTGTGCGTGTGTGCGCGTGCGCACGCGCACGCAAACACAGACGCCCGGGCCTGTCATGGGTTGACGGAATCCATGCCAGGCAATGTCTTTGTGTACAGGAGGCCAGGGGTGTTTAGACTGAGCTGTCCATCAAGCCACAAGTAGCCTGGGTTTAAATCTAGGCCTGGTATTTGACCGGTGATTCTTATAATTTATTTAACCACAGCGTTTGGTAAAACCAGGGCTTCCACCACCCTGACTGGGCTGACCTTTGGAGAACATGGTCAACAAACAAGGAGCTTTTGCCAGTAACTGAAGTATACTTATCCACCTTTTACTGGCTGATATTTGCTCTTTGTTGGTGCTCAGCAAAGCAAGTCAAACACGGCCTCTCACTCACTGGTGGGACTAACATGACCAAGTGGATGGAAACACTGCAACCACACTGCAGCAGATGTGTGACAATTCTCTGGTCAGGGGGCTGAAGCGGTGAGATTCAAGTAGTATTTATCCAACGATGACTTACAGAGGTAGATCTGCAATGTTAAATTACCTAAAGAAGAGGGCATTGTAATACACACATGCGAGCAACACACCCTAAGGGCAGTTTAGAGTCACCAATTCAACTGAAATACATTGCTTTGGATTGTGGGAGGAAGGCAGAGCAGCTGACTCCAGGCAACCTGAGGTGGGATCAAACCCCGATCTGTCAGCTGCGAGACGTCAGCGTGACCCGCTGTGCCGCCAAGATTCTTCTAGTCTTTCAAGAGTAAAACAAACAACCACATCGTACTGCATTTCCTCACCTCTTACACTTGGCGGGTTTCTTACTGTGTTTCGTGCCTAATTTTATGCCGCATTTTGGCTGCTTGATTAATGAATGGTATGTGTAGTTTAATCAGGGGTAAGTGCTCCAAGTGGCACGCTGAGTAATGCCCGTACCGGGGACAGTGTGGGCACCCGTGCCTCAACGTTCCGACACTAGACAGCTGCCCCTTTAGTCGCAGGGTCAGGACTTCCTGCCTGGAGGGGGCCCATCAAATACCGGCCTCGCGTGCGTCTCCCTAATGAATATATCCGTGCCTGTCAGCAATCTGGCAAGGTATCATTTTACCCAATTTATGCTGTTTAGTTTCTGAAATATATGAACCTTAAAAAAATCATCTTATTGGAGGAATGAATCCCCACAATGCAGCGGTAATATGCTCAGCCATCCGAGCGGAGGCTGGCTGCTCTGCCAGTCTTAATGTCAGAGACGCACGCTTTCACAATTTTTTGTGTCACAACAGTCTGGGCGTCTGAGTATGGAAGACCCCCCCCCCACCCGACACCCAAGCCTACTTCCACTCCTCCTCTTTTTAGCCCCGTTGTAAAAAAGTGACAAAAGGTTCTGGCCCAACTGGTGAGAATGAGTTGGTGCCTGGTTGTGTTTGAGTTTTAGAAAGTGTAATTTGCTTGTCAATACGGGGCGGCGGCAGTGGCCGGCGCGGGTCAGCGGAGTGGTGGCTGTTGACGGGCATCGCTGTGCGCTGCCTAATTTCACTCAACGCTTCCTTGACAGATTGCTCCCCGTCTGCAGCACACGGGGGAGATGGCGTCCGGCGTGCTGCGCGGGCCACTGGCCCGTGTGCCCCTCTTCATTAGCGCTCCGCTGCCGACTGCGACAAGCACGGGGGGCCATGAGCACTGGGAAACAATGGCCATGTCTTGGACCGGGGCCGGGCCCTTATTAGAACTGACACCTTTCAAACGGGCCGCAAAATTGCCTTCCAACTCCGCTGGGTGCCCCCGCACACTGCCTCGACACAGCATCTTCAATTGCAGAGACTGGGAAAAAAAATACAATGAGGACCTGGTCAAAGGAATTAGACTAATTCGGACCAAGAAGCGTATTCTATTCTCCTTAGATTGCCGCTAAATTTGCCAGCAAACACAATCACCTTGTTTCAATTTTACAGGGGAAAACAGTTTGTCTAGGCCCTTCTCTGCTTCACACGCACACATTTTACACACACACACACACACACACACACACACACACAAATTTAAAACCTTCAAATACATCGATAAAATCCTTCAGTAAAATAAGCTATATACATGTGAGCAGCATCTTAAAATATAAAATTCCTCAGCTATGTGAGCACCTTGGTGGAACAACGTTAGAGGAGGTGCAGCTGGTTGAGGTGTTACTTTATATTTATTGCTCAAAAAATACACACACAGCTCATTTTATTGTTGGATTTCAACACGGCAGAAGTGAACTCTGGGAAGGGCCTGTTTTTTATCACTAGAAGCCGACTTTGGCATAAGCAGTTTTAAAGCGAGCATTTCTGGGTAAAGCAGAACATCTGCGTCCTGGCGGTAGCCAAACGGACGAGGGCCCTGGGGCCTGGACCGAGACTAGCCTCCACTGGCCCCCGGCAGCCCCCGCTCTCAATGAAATCTGCCTTCTTTCTCTTCCTCCTTTTAATTGCTCAGCCCTGCCATATCCCTAAGCTTTAAAGTACTGGATGTTAAATTGCTTGAGCGGTGACTACACTGCAATTACCATCCATCACTCTGAAAATGGCATCACTCACGGCTCGTGGTAAAGCTGCTCAGGCTCGGCACTGTAAACAAGCAGAAGGCAGAGGCCGTGCCTGCGACCGCAGTCACCCCACTTTGGGGGAGAAATGCTCACAAGAGCAAGAAAAGAAGGGGGGAAAAAGAAAAAAAAACGGCAGTGGTGACAGTGAAGATCTCCTGTTGGAAGTCCTCCAGTGGAGATAAAAGAGAGGAGGGAACCTCGTGTTGCTTTTATTTTGCATGCAAATGGTTCCTCAGCTGTGGATGAGTGTTGGGGCCAGGGATCATGCTGTTGGAAGCCAGTGCTGTGTTGTCACTTGGTCTTTAAGGAAGCAGACATCTGTGTGACTGTTTGTAGAAACCAGAGCGGATCGGAACCCCTCGTTGTTTTGGTGCACGGTGGAGGCAGAACGTTGAGGCGGATGACACTGGGTATGTAAGGGCGATGATGGCGATGTGAGGTGATGGGAAGAAGGACACGATGGCACTTCTGGGCTGGACAGATAGCAGGCGATTGGACGTGTGCGTAGGTATGTGGTGGGAGGGACGGGGCCTACAGTGGACTATTCTGATGCTGTTGACGAACATGCCTGGAGTTAAATCCAGACCTGTACCATAGTAGGAGTGGCAGCTGCGTGTGTGTGTGTGTGTGTGCGTGCGCACGCGTGTGCACACTGGGGGGGGTTGTGGTGGCTAGGGAGCAGGTTGAGGGAGATGCAGCAGATGTCAGGCCCTGCTGGAAAGCGGTCTGCACAGCTCCCCTCCTCCTGGCATCTGGGCCGTCCCGGGTCAGCCAGCCCGCCCCGAGCAGCAAGCCTGTGTGCTGAGGGGTGGGAGGGGGGGCATTGGGGTGAGGGGTGAGCTGACATGAAGGTAACGCACTTGTCTCCATGCCAGCAGCCTGCAGAGTGAACACAGAGGTGTGGATCGTGGGTAACGGCCAGGCGCGAGGTTCAAACCTGCCAGGTTACCTGGGACGCAGCAAAATGTTTGACGGAACAGAAAGGAACAAACAGACGCTAAAAAAGATGAGTACGTGGCAGTGTTTCCAACTCGTCTGCTTTGCTCCGTTCTGCTCGCTCGGTCAGGTTTCTCCGAGGCCTCGGAGCGCGGTCCTGTCAGGGAGAGTGATGCATCATGATGACTGCAAGCAGGGAGGCTGTCCAGACGCTCACCAAATCTGCCACTGCTTTTCCCAACATCTGTCACAGAGCTGCTCTTCAATAACAAACAAGATGCACGAATTTGTTTTTCTGAAGGATGCGGCTTCCCCCCCAGTCCCCTCCCATCCCCATTTTCGCATCCGCACAACGCGTCCAGATCGCCCGTGGTGACTCAGTAGCAACGTGTTAAAGGACCGATGCTCCCACAGACAGCCTGATGCCAGCATTCGCATCTCTCTCGTCTCTCCCTCGCTCTCCTCCGTCTATCACTCTGTCAGACTAGGGAAAGTGGGAATTACTCATGCGATTTAGCTCGCGTTCTGAAACGATGGCGTGATTTTGTGTACTTTAACTTGTCCTTGACTTTGAAATTCTTTTAAAGTTTGCACTAGGCCAATGCGGTGGTTAAGGATACAGAGCTGTAACTTTATAGGCTGCTGGTTCGAGTCGCAGGAGAGCATGTGGGTTTGAATCCGTGCACCATGTTCGCGTGATTTCCAAAGACCCGAGTTTCAGGCGAACTGGTAACTCTAAATTATCCTCTGTATGTGTGATTGAATAAGTGTGTGATGTTCTATCAAGGGTGTAACCTGCTTCACTCTATCCTTCCGGGATTGTCTCTAGACCAGTGGACCCTGCATCAATAATGACTGAACGAAACTGTATACTGACCCTAACCTGTGATGTACAGAGATGCACCTCCTGGTATTTCCGAGCACAGCAAGACAACCAACCCCCACCCCTCTCCCACTCCACAGCCAGCAGACCGGGGCCACTCGCAGTCTGAAACCATTCGCAGTCTCTCCTGTGCAGCCCCAGCTTTCCTGCTTAGGCCCATTGGGATCATTAGACCACTGCCAGACAAGCACAGGTGGCCTCCTCAGGGCCAGCAGCTGATCCCCTGCCTCTGGGTGGGATGCAGCGTACAGTGAGGCGACAACAGGACAGCTAACAAGCTTACAAACACGATAACATAACAAAGTCCGCTGGCATAGTTGTTCACCAAACACACGGTCTGCAGGGGAGGGGGGGGACAAATATGTTTTGCTACCCTCAAGCTGCCCAGTGGAGTTGAACCTCAGGTCATGTGATGAAAAGGGGACCAGCAGATTCTGTTCTAGTCCACAATATTTGTGTGCAGAAAAGAAGTGAAATGTGCCTTCTGACCCCTTGCTCCCCCAGAGGGGCTGCTTTTAATTACCAGGGGCTAATGGGCTGACCTCAGGCCCGACCCGGCCGTTCGGAACCCTCTTCCTGGGGAAGTTTCTGAGATGAAGGTGGGGGGCCGGAGCCGTGGTGTTAGGAAGGGTACAGGGAACTTTGGGGGCTGCTGAGACCACTGAACTGGAAGGAACATTTTACCCAGGTTTGTCTCTGGCTCTAACTAAGCTGTATTTCGGCAAGTCATTTAATGCTCAAATGGACAGAGGTATTGCCTCGGTCTCTGGGGAAGATCTGGCCGTTCTTCTGGGGCTTCAGGTTGTACCCGAAAACGGTCACGGCATTGCAGTTCTGTCACGCTCTTCTTTCTTCCCCTCACACAGCAAATACAGTGTGTCAAGCAGACCTTGTGCACAACCTTTTTTAGTCAGCAGCATCGCTGGCTTTCGGCAGTCTGGTGTTTGAGGCTGGCTTTTGCGTATATTTTCATAATGTGGCAGAAACGGCAGCATCCCTCAGGGAACAAACGGGGTATTGCTGGGGTGGGGGGCAGACCAGACCTGAGGTGCATGCGTGCTCCCGAGGTACTCCCTTGTTCAGTTAAGACACCCAACAGGAAACGAAAAGGTGTTTTTTTTCTACAGTCAAATGATTGATTTTAGTACAAAGTTTGGTCTAATAATAATGTCAAACCTTAAGAAAAGACCAGAAAACAAATTAAAGGTGTTAAAGGCAATGGAAACCTACACACAGTGTACTCTGGAAGCTGTCTGACTTGAAAGCATCAGTTAACGGTTTCGTTTTCAGCCTGTGTGTTTTTTTTTATGACTTTACAAACAGCGCCTACGGTGAACTGAAAGCAGGATATGAAGCCATTGAAAGCTGTCTGGGTTTGACGGTGCGATGCGAAGCAGCCTCCCGGTGCGTTTGCTTTTAAAGCAACAGGAGGCCACGTCTTTGCACAAGTTTCTATTGAGGGATACAGGAAGGGGAGACGATCATGGGGCCATGTTGGGCTGGGGGGGGGGGGGGGGAAGAGGCCCCCCCCCCC
>UFQX01000073.1:551383-589748 GCA_900497675.1 Arapaima gigas
GGGGGGGGGGGGGGGGGGGGGGCAGAGAGCCCCTCCCCTCACCCTTCTCCCTGTCAGCCCATTGACTTTCAGCTTGACCCTCATTACCTTCTGCCGCTGTGCCCCAATGTGCTGGGGGGTGGAGGAATGTGCGTGGTTCACTGGGGAGCGGGCAGATGTCCTTCACGCAGGGATTGGAACATGTGTCCGGCTTGGGGACTGTGTGCCGGGGTCACAGGGGGCGCGCTTTCTCCAGGCCTCCTTTACCTCTGCTCTTTATTGAATTCACTTGGTCTCCTCTTCCCCTCTTGCAGGGTTGCAGGAATGTTGCCTGAACATTGTGCATGCAATGACATCTCCAAATGGCTGCCCGTGAAGCTGCCCCGCTTCCTGTCCCTTGATTCTGTTTGTTTTTCCTGACCCCAGCGGCAGCCTGGTGAGGGGAAGCACCCGCCTGCCTCCTAGCCGACTGTGACCTATTAATCAGCCCTCGTGAAAGACAGACTCACCCTCTCTAATTTGGAGTAAAGCTCAATTATGCTCCTTTTCCGGAACAATAAAGTTGTCCCCACGTGAGGCCGGGGTCTCTGTGCATCCAAAGAGCTGGAACCAAACATCTGCCCCGCAGACCAGTTGGGTGCTGCTATACATGGCACCTCAGGCAAAGATACAGTGGGTCTATTGACAGTACAGAAGTAGTTATCTCACCCTGTTACCCAGCAAAAACGGCGGCAGATGTGGGAAATTTATTGAGGCAGTTGAGATGTGGTTCTTTAATGTTTGAGGTGCCGCTTCCCCAGAACCACTGGAGAAAGGAGCCAAAGTTCTCGTGCAGGTTCTCATCTCATAATGTTTAGCTGGACACCTTCTTATTAAATAAATACACGTTTACGTCACACTTTTACACCAAGAGGTGTTTTGGGTTTGACGTGGGGCAAAATACTAGTGTAAAAAGAGTGTAAAACGGTCCCAGGCTCACTACTATATGCTTTACGTCTGAAATGTGCAGAACCGGTGGCACACTAGTTAGAACTGTCACCTTGCAGGCAAAGGACCTGGGTCCGAGTCCCTGCTCCTGCTGTTGTACCCTTGATCAAGTTACTTGCCCAGAAACACTCCAGTAAAAATTGCACCACTGTGGAATTACTGTAAACAAAGTGGTGAAAGGATTCCAAGTTCTGTTAAGTGGTACCAAAATTCATAGATAAAAGAATATTCAGTTAATTCAGGGCCTCTGAGAATGAGTCAAATGCTCCGCTGGTTTGGCCGCTTCTCTAAGTAAATCATGGTTTCTTCCTTGCAGTCTCTGGTCTACCTGGTTGGCGGGCCATGCTGAGACAAAGCCTTGTATTTATAGGGAGAAAAGCAGTGGAACAGCGAGGCGAAAGGGTGGGGGGACGACCCCCGCTCTCTCCGCATTTGCGGTGTCTCTCCCAAAAGGACCTGAAAGGGCCACATTTAGGCCCCTTGCTCCGAGGAGGTCGTGCTAACAGGCAGCTTATTTTGTCTGCTCCTTGCTCCTTGCCGAAAGAAGACAAAAAGCCATTTAACCAATTTTTTGGTCCTCGATCAATAGCTGAATGAAGCCAGCCGGCCGGGCTAGCGCCTCTCCCCACAGAAGGAAGAGAAAACAGTAAAGTGCTATTGTGCTTGACCCCATTTACTTAGTCTGCTCCATGGAAATATAGCACTTCATTTACCTTATTATTGTGCTTGGCTATCAAAACTGTTATTGACGGTGGAGCACACGGCTGCTGTCATTTAGCAGTAGGCAGACAAACATCAAACCCGTCAGATGTTGGAGGGAAAAGGTGATAACTTCCAGTGTAACCGGTGCTGAAAAATCAGTTGCGGACATCTGATAAACCGTTTGAGAAAGATTTCTATTTTAAAGTGCTCAATTTTGCTTGAAACTGGCATTTTGGAGTTGAAAGAAAGTCATATATGGACACACTGCTAGTTGAGTTTACACAGGCGTGATGATTGACCCAAAAGTATCAGACTGAACCATCGGAGAAATATATACCGTTTCTTGTGTGGCTAAAATGAATGACGTTTTGTCCCTCGCCAGTCATTCGAAACTCATTATAATGTAAATTGCACATCACGATAGGTTAGTTAAGCTACTGCTTTCATTCCAAGAAAAACAGGCATTATGACATCTGTAATCTTTTTTCTGGCTATGGGCCCCTTATTTGTTTTTAGTAATGTCTGTGAGGTCTCGCCAACTTTCTTTGATTTCTTGACAGTGTGGCGTTGCAGTGGAGGACCTTTCAGGTGACTGCGTTATTACTCATTATGGCTGAGAAGCCGCAGGAAGTGCAGCTATGGGGCTGGGAAGGATTCGGATCTGACAGCAGCACGATCGGCCCGGGAGACTTTCTCTGATGAGGGAAATAACTTGATTCCAAGTTCCTTGTATGATCACTGTAGCTGTGTGGTTTGAGTGCCTTTGTCAGTCTACACATTCAGACTTTAATTTGCTGTTAGGGTTCGCTCCAGGTTCCCTGACGGAGTGGAAAAAGAGACGGGTAGGCAGTTTTGAATGGTGGGTCTGGACACTGAAGTCGTATTGTTTTTCCCCTCCCTCCCTCCCCGCCACCCTTCTGGCTTCACAGCAGCTGTATGCAGCGCAGTTGGCGAACATGCAGGTCTCTCCAGGAGCCAAGATGCCCTCACTTCCTCAGCCGCCCAACTCCTCTGGGCCCATCTCACCCACAGGCTTCAAGAACGAGAAGAGATCCTCCAGTCCCGTCACTCAAGTAAAGGTAAGACTGCCTCGCTTTGCCCTGCCCACCCAGGTGTCCAACCACTGGCACTGGCTGGGTTAAACCGAGGAGAGCGTGGGGGCAAGTGCTCAGTGTCACTGTGCTTGACTCTTTAAGGGACATCAGTCTTAACGACTTTCTGCTGGCTTCCTCTCCACTGCAAGCCTAGTGGCCTTAACTCTGTGGGCACGGTTGCTATGGCTCTCCCTGTTACCACAAAGCAGTACTTTGAACACAGTGTGTGATCACAGAACAAAGGAACCCTCTTCTCAGTGCTGAGCAGCACAGGACCATTATCAAACAATGGGGCACTGAGATGGAAACATATCAGGTGAAAATGTTTTGATAACCTCCCATTTTTATCTGAACTAATCACAGCTCTTCACCGGACTTCTGCCAGCATAGGGCACAGATTGCCACATCTCAAGTCACAGAGGAGAGCACATGACTTTGGCTAATTCAACGAAATTCTTATGAAAAACATGATCTATCTGTATGAGTATGAATGAGCACCATGACAGAGGGATGTCACATCTTCAAACAGCAGCAGGCTATACACTCTGCAGCTAACATCTGACAAACGCTGCTGTATTGCGCTGGGTCCGCCATATGATCGCTAAATTGGATCCATGTTTGTTAGCCTTTGCTTGAGAAAGGGCACCGTTATCCAACATAAATAGTCTTGTGACTATTTTAAAGCCACTGTCCTAATTCCTCCTTGTAGCTTTTATTTGAACTTCTGTAGGATTCCTTAGCAAAATGCATCGCGGTCATGAACTTTCAATGTTGGCAAGAAGAAAGCTAGCAAATACTTCAGCCGTACTGGCCCCTTCAGACGACATCCTTTGGTTAATAAGGGAGCTGAGTGGTCTGCATGTCCACTTTGAGCTTTATTGAATGATAAACGGTAATTAAGATTACAATATCTAGACGTGGAGGCTGTCTGTGATGGCCAAAATGCCTTGCACAGGGGAACACTTACGCATTAAAACAGATGCAGTTAGACTCTGAATGTAGAGTAATCTCAGTTAAAAACCCTCTGTGGACAAAAGTACTTGTTGGATCCATCTCTGACTGTCTCCCCCTCCACATTTAATTGTTATCCACTGGTGCGTGTGTGACATATACATCTCCATCAGGTCAGCGGTAGCCCTGCCTAAGAAATGCCTTCCTTTTCGGGTTCCGAGTATGGGACCCTGGGGAACCCAACAGCTCATATCCCATCAGCCTCAACAATGCATACTGCTCCGTACCCAGTTCTGATGAGCAGCAGCAAACCAGTCGAGCAGAAGCACACCTCACACACTCTTCTGCTGAATGGCCAAAGGAGCACTTCACGGGTCTGACAAGCTATTCCGCCTGGAATCACTCTGCAAATTGACAACCACTTGAGCTGGCCAGCTAAATTCATTTGCTACAACTGCTGAAATAAAGAATTTTCCCCCATTTAGCCCTGGGAATTTCTGTGGAATATCACTCAACACTTCCTTTAAATCAATCTGACACCAAAATACACGTTTAAAATTTCAAAGCACTGAGCGCTATAATAATACTACGGAGGATAGTTTATGTTATATGCGATTGCGAGGGAATGGCAGGATGATATTTTAGATTTATAGGGGGATCAAAAGAGATTTTTATCTTTTTACCAATTAATACAGTGTGCTGATTTTGGGAGGAAAATAGAGCAGTAAAACAGGGGAGCCCAGAAACAGAAAACGGCAGATTATGTAATGCAGCAGCTTTGTTCAGCGCAAAGGCATCAAATGTCAGCCTTGAAGGAAGACGACGAGGACTTTGATATGAAGTCTACTTTGTTCGTGGTCTTTCTTCCGAGTTGAGGGAACTCCTGGGAGGAGGCTTGCTCCACAGCAGCTGTACCCACATCTGTCTAACTCTCGTTCTCCCTCTTCCCCGCTCCCCCCACAGGACGAGGGAACACAGCCCCTGAACCTCTCTGCCCGGCCAAAAACCGGTGAGCCGGTGAAGACCCCCACCTCCCCCACGCACAGCCTGTTCCCGAGCAGCAAGGCCAGCCCTAACAGCCTGTCAGCCAAGGGCATCCCCAGCCCCATCACTGGCCTGGGCCGGGGCTCCTCCCTCGGTAAGAGCAGTGTTCGCACCCTCACGATGCTAGTAAGTCAGCTCTCCCACCGAGGCCCTTTGGCCTCATCGCATCTCTCTTCTGTGTTTCACGCCCATATTAGATCATAATAGTGCACTTACTGAAACTGAGAGAAGACGCCAGTGTGACTGTAAGTGTGCTTTCAATGTGTTTATAGGTTTGCATGCTGGAATTACAATAGCATAGCATAGTGGTTGGAGCTGCTACCTGCTCTGCTCCTTGTACTCAGGGGAGCTGGGTTTGAATCCTGCTCCTGCTGCAGTATCTGTGGTCGAGGTACTTTCCCTTCACTGGCAAAAAATGAAGTGAAGGGCAAAAAAAAAATTGAATCATATCTTGGCGCACAAATCTAAATTTTAAGTTGCTTGATCCACAAGCTAAACATAATAAATGCAGTACACAAATATTCGCTACAAGAGCCTTTCTCTGCACGGCAGCTTAAGGTTGTGTTATTTTTCATATCCGATAACCATTTTCAGAAGAACAGGAGAAAATATCAAGTAGTCCTTGGCTGGCGAACAGGTTATTTCAACTCATCCTGCAGTCCCTACTCATGGTCAAAAACTGTTGAAAACATATATTTAGTTTGTTGAAAGAAATCCAATTGTAAATCTTTTTCATAACCCCTGTGTTTAAATCTGTGAAGGCTAATGTAAACCCATAATGTCTCATTTAAGAGCTCCTGCATATCATTGTCTCTCCATATTAAGCCTTTTTATTCTGCCTCTGCTGTCTGTTACTGAATGCAGTCCCAAACCACTCATTACACCAGAACAATTTGGCGGGTCTGCATGCATTTCCACGGCCTGCTCGGAACGGGCCTTTGAACGCAGCCGTCCTGTTTGTTTGTGTTCTATTTCTGTGTTTTTAACTGCCGCCCAGCCTCACCTCGCTTTCATCTGCTAATTAGACGGCAAAGGCAACGGCAGGATTGCTGCCTCGTTTTTGAGAAATCGGCCTCACAAGCATACATGAACAATGCGAGGGGGATGGTGGGATCAGAAATCGCCACGGAATGCCGGCTGTGACATCGGCCGTGACGTCACAGTTGGCGGCAGCTCAGGGGGCAGGGTGAAATCGTAACATCTGTCTTTGTGCGTTTGCGCGTGTGTGTGCGGTGCGGCCCACAGATATCCTGTCCAGCCTGAACTCGACGGCGCTTTTTGGGGACCAGGATGCTGTGATGAAGGCCATCCAGGAAGCCCGCAAGATGCGGGAGCAGATCCAGCGGGAGCAGCTGCAGCACCACCCACAGGGCGTGGATGGCAAGCTCTCGGGCCTTGGCATGGGCCTCAACAACTGCCGGGCGGACAAGGTGGGGTGCGGCCATTTAACAAAACCGTACGTGAGCGCACACACACACGCGCGCACACACACACACACACACACACACACACACACACACACCACTTTTCCTTGGAACTTCTCACTGACTTGCTCCTTTCCACACTGTACACATGCAATAAAGAACACAACACACCTTCTCATGTTCTGTAGTCCACTGTTGCTCCGTGCAATTCAGAGAAAAGCACGGAGATCACAACTGCACCCCCCCCCCCAACCCAACCACCCATCCCTCCCTTTTTGCCACCCAGAATTATTTATTTCTTTAGCGAGTGTGTTTGGCAGAGAAGGCGACGGAGTTGGTGCTGGTGTGTTTTGTGCATGCGGGGGGTGTGGGCAGGGCAGTGCGGCCCCTCTGATGCCCTGTGTGGGTTCACTGTGAAGTCTCTGCCCAATTACAGCAGCCACGCGCCCCCTCCGGCCCCCGGTGCGGGACGGGCCCACTTTGTACCGGGAGCACACATGCTCTCAGGGACTCCCTTTAAAAATATCTTCAATCGATCAGTCAATCAAGGAGCGAGAGAAGGCAAGAAAAAAAAATCACCATCTTCCAAGGGATTGGTGCCATATTGCCAGTTGGCTGTGGGGAGTAAGACAGGAACTGGGAGTGTAGAGTCATTAATAATTCAACTTCTAATACTTTCAACCAGAAGCCTCAAGTAGGTCAATGTATATATAAAAAAGTCCTTGAGCATCTATTTTGATTTCCACTTTTAATTTTAGAATTAGACATAAAAGTGACTTGAGAGGCACATATCGGAGCACAGGGCAGATCGCTAACGTGAGCCTTGCATGTGTTGGGTCTGCACGTCATTCACCAAAATGCTCCCCCACCAGGTTACCGCAACCCAAGGAGTGCTGCTATTCAATTTACTGCTCCAGTCTCCCAATTTAACACTCAATGGGAAACTTTCAAAGTAATTGTTTCTTGTGACATGCAGACACCTGTTTGTGCTCTGCGCTGCAGACTTTTACTTTGTTGAAATTCTTACTTTGTTTTTTTTACATTTTTTTTTTTCCTCACCAGTAACAAGTTTTTAGCATGCAAGGACCTATGTGTCTAAGCACTGCACCTGAACAGAATAACAGGTCTACAAAAGAACCGCTAGTCAGCAAACATCTGAAAAGCGTAAGCCGGCTCTGAGGGTGATTCATATCCTCGGCTTGGAAAAACAAATATGGTCCGATCGCATTTTTCAGGGCCGCTGCACCATCCTTATCCCTTATCGCTCATAATAACGAACAAAATTCTGCAGCACTATTGTTCCCGGGTGACACTTTCTTTGGAATTTCCCGTAAGGTGAACAGGACACGTGAATGTTAGCACGGCCGCACCTGTGGGTGTGTGGGGGTGTTTGGATTTATGGGGGGGGGTGCCCTCACTCTGTCTCAGGGGGTGATTAGCAGCTCTGGGTGCGTCTGTGGTCAGCCAGGCATGAGAGGCCTCGCCGAGACACGACGTGAATGCGTTGCTCAAACAATACCTGAGAAAAGGAGTGTTTTCAACAGGCTGCACACACCCAGGCTTGCATTGTCATTACCAGCCAGAGCTTAACGCCTTTTCGCGATGTCTTTTGTTTACCACCGTTGTGTCTGAACTCTATTGTGCGCACTTCACGTCGAGGAATGTTCAAACCACCAAAGTCATAAAAGAAAGATTTAATCCCTATTTTAGGGCAGATCACCTGGAATTCATCTCTCGCTTTTTGCGTCTTTGCTCACACCCAGGCTTGTGGGTTTGAGTTTAGAGAGGCTGGCAGGGACTAAACAATTAGCAGTGTAAAGCAGGGCTGAGGGGATGTGGCAGGTTCACCTCGGGAAACAAAACCATTCAAGATTGTCCTACTGACAGGACTGAGGAGGAGCAGGGAATAATGAATTATGAGGGTGGGAATGAGAATATGAGCGTTGCGCTGGGGTTGTGCTGTTGCCCTGGGTAACTGAAGGAAACGCCAAAACTCCCACATTTTAGTTTAGTGCAACTTCTTAACTCTCCCCCAGCTGTGGAATGAGATATCTATCTGCTGTGTAGCACATGGCCCATGTTCTCCTTCAGCTGAGCTCACCCAGTCACAAGGCATCGCAGGCACTACCGGGGCATCAGCTTAACACTCCCGGGTCCAGTACCGCTTCCTTATTGAAGTGGATCTTCTGAGGAGACAAACGCAACTTGAGGAGCCGATTCTGAGAATCCCTACAGGAGCACGAGACTCGGCGCTCGCCATCATCTTGACTCCCTTGCAGTGCAAACAGAGGAGAGTGTGCGCAGTTCGCAATTCTGTGGCCGGGTGTGCAGAACCAATAAGCTGAGTAAACCCTGAAAATACGCTCACGAGGCCGGCTCCAGTTATTAAAGCCCGTTGCATTAAAGCAGTGACATTTGTATTCCTCTTTCATTACTGCTAATGGGTTGCGCAGAGTTATAAAGAGAATTAGCCGACCTTTAAAGAGAAGTCGTCACGCTGAAGACACGCAGGCCAGTGCCGATTCGTCGACGTTGCCCCCAGCCAGCCTTCGGCTTCAGGTCGAGCACCGTCGGGACGCGGACGAAACAAACGGAACGCAGTCATGGTGAAAATGGCCTTTGTTCCAGTCTGGAAGTCGCTAGTGTTGCGTGAGACTTATCCCCAGGACGACCTGAAGCTCCGAGGGGTGTTTGACACGCTGCAGAGAAGGTCTTTCCATTTTGCTCAATTTCAGAATATTAATATTTAAGGGATGCTCCTCACCTGACATAAATACAGCGGACCTTTTAATAGCCCCTTCCCAGTTGGCTGTTTGGAAGTTTATCAATGTGAAAGCTCACATGAAGATTCTGGAAAGGTAACTTAAATGGGATTAAGGAGAGGTTAAAATCATCTACTGGGGCTGTTGGAGGGGATATTAAATATTGATTTATCCCAGTGTAACGACCGAACCAGAGAGTGGGCCTAAGTGCTGTTCAGAGATGGATCAATCCATCTATTAATACAAAGTGTGGCTGCAGAGCCCCCACCGGAGGCCTGTCCTCCTCCATCCACAGGATCCTGTTTCTTGCTCTCTGCCCTCTGAGGTGGAAGAGAACCTGTGTTTAGTGCTCCAGTCCTCAAGGTGCAAGTGTGAAATATTCATGGTTCACAATAGCTGAAACAGGCCGCCTTGTCGCTCCTGTTTGTCCTTCGCATTCTCCGACTACAAGAAAAGCTTTTTTTTTTAAAAAAAAAAAAAAAAAAGAAATTTGCTGCTTTTTTTATTTTATTTTTTGAAATATTTATCTGTGAAGGTATTATTGTGTGTTACAGGAAATGACATTAGTACATTATTCATTTGTTCTGCGGATGCCCTTTCATGGGAGCGACTGACNCTGCTGCTTTTATTATTTTATTTTTTGAAATATTTATCTGTGAAGGTATTATTGTGTGTTACAGGAAATGACATTAGTACATTATTCATTTGTTCTGCGGATGCCCTTTCATGGGAGCGACTGACAATGCAGCGGGTAGTCTCACTACATCCTGCTTTCTGCAGCCTCTTAATACCGCGGTATATTCTCAGTGGAGCAAATGAGTACCTTATTCAAAGCTGCCGCAGACCTGCAGGCAGAGTGCTTGTAGCGCTGCCCCGCGTGCAGCCGAGAGAATATTTTAAGATGTCGCTTGCTTTGTCCTGGAGAGATCCCTGGTTCAAGCTCACGCAGCATTTTCATCACTGCCACAAAAATAGACAACTTGTCAAAACCGAGTGCTGGCAACTTGACAAAGGAGTCACACGCATTTGGTCGAGACCACAGATTTTTGATACGAATATCCCCGTTACTGTAGACTTGGGAGTGCGGTTGTGTTTAATAGGGGCAGCGGTTTGCCTACAGAGATATGTTCCACTGCTGACTCCTACCAAATGGGAATCGAAAGGACCGAGGCCTGCGAACTGACCTATTGAACCAGCCCAGCCCTTCCACCTCGCTACATTATTGATGAGTCTAATGCTCTCTTTTCTAGCAACTTGGCAGGAGATATTCCAACAGGGGCTTCCCTGACAATGTTGCTCAGCCTGTGAAGGGGAATGGAGGAACAGGCTTCTCCCTCCCTGAGCGCGAGGGCCCCATCCAGAGCAGGCCGCACAAAGAGCCCGAGTATAATCTGCTCTGGTCTGCAGCCCTGGAAGCAATTTTCTGCTCCTTTTCTGCTGCTGTCTTGGAAATTGCCAAGCTAGGCTTTTTGGCCGCAGTGTAAATCCTGGCAAACACTGGACCCGGCCATCCAAATTTGATTATACTCTGCTGTCAGACATCGGCCGTGGCCGGCAAGTGGCATTGTTGAGTATTGCCTTACATTAATGCCTCCTCTGATTGTTCGCATCTGCCAGAGACATAAAAATAGCCCGTTTCTCGGTTGCGAGGGGGATGTGTGGGTAGGTGTGCGCGCGGCCGTGCGTGCGCTGTGGACAGGGTCCATATCGGCGCCTCTCCGTCACTCCGTCTCGTCTGCCCCCCTGCAAAGACATCGAGGCCTGTTTGCCGTGCCAGTGGCCGACCACGACCGAGCGCGATTTTCCGTCATCGCCGTGCAAAATTGGCTATCGCTAAAGCCCGGCAACCAGCTAAAAGTGGCTCTGGCCGCATCGCTTGCGCCTTTTTGCGATTCGAATTGCACCGCTGGAGGTGATGCAGGGAGGGCGGACGCTCGAACAAAGAACACGGCAAGGAAAGCCGCCACAATGGCCTGTCTGTGCGCAGCTGGTGTTACGGTGCAAACTTCGGAATCGGCAAAGAAAGGCTTCTGTCTCGGAGAAGCCGGCCATGACTGATCCGCGGTGCTGATTGTTTCTTGTTATTGTGGCCAGCATCGCAGCAGACGGAACGCGCGATACGGCCGATAACGGGAGTCAGGCTTAACTCGTCCTGCAGGACTCGGAGAACAGCTCGGGGTCACCGAGTGCCGAAAACCCGTAAAAAGCAAGCGCTCATAGTTACTACGAGGCGAAAAGAAAAGCGGAGCGTGGAGACGGACTCCTACAGTCCAGCGATGCAGTGGGAACAACTTAAAGAGGGTATGCAGATTAGAGGAGGAAGGGACCCACTGGGACACACGTGAAATATGTGGCGTAAAATACAATAGTGCTGTATTTTGCATTGTTCGAAGGGAGGCTACAGTGTTGGCAACGTGCCCAGATCTAGTACACTTCACGTACTTGTGCTTTAGTTACCTAATTGAATGTAGAAATTGGAGTTATTAACCTTTATTTAGCCGACACATTTGTCCGGGGTGACCGAATGTTAGATAAGCGACTATATAATGATTTAGCCATTTACACAGCTGGGTGATGCGATGCTACGTGCCGCGCCTTCGCTCCTCAGACCAGGTGCCTGGTGCGAGAGGGGTTAATCCCGGGCCGTGCGCACGTTGCCTGCGTCGCTGACTTTGCGCGAGGAGCCTGCGCTTGAATAAAAGTTGGGAGACCGCATGAAAAGGACCCAGGGCTGACCGCACAACTGGATGTGCTTAAGAGCAGGCGCTCAATAACTGCAACTACCGGGGAGCTGCAGAATTATAAATAACAGTCTGCCGGGTTACGGCTGGGATTAAAAACAGATGAGGAGCTAAATGGGTGCAACACTTGCCGTTGAGGTGCAGTCATTGTCTATATTTGGCCCACTGCGAACGTGCAGAAGCCAGCGGAGAGACCCCGGGCTGGCTCTGGGTTCGAATATCAGGCCGCAGGGTCCCGTTTCCGCTGGTGTCCGGTTTACTGTTGTAGCGCTAATCCAGCTGTGTTTCAGCTCGGTCTCTGTCACACCTGTCCTGCTCTCGTTGTTACCGCTACCCCTTTCTTAACAGACGCCTCCGTCAACGCAGCTACACTCGGTTGTCTGTTTTGGCCACGCGTCGCTTGCTTTCTCGCACCCTTCCGAGTTCCGCATCTTCCGCACACAATTGTAAGCTCATTGCCCTCGACATGCTATTTATAAAGGAGCGGGGAGTGCACCGAAGACCACGGCTCCACGCGTAAATACGGGATGGCCGGCAGCACAATGCACAGAGCCGAACCAACCCCTGCTGCCCAAAATATGTCCTGTGGGCAGAGCTGCAGTCCTCAGACACATGTTCTGTGGCTCGTGTGATTAAAGCTTTCGTTAAATCACTGAGATTGGCCCTTTTCTGGCTCGGGATAAAAAGTTAATAAGTTCCACTGACGCCGCTTATTGGCTGCTACGGCATGACCTCACCGCGCAGCCATCTGCCATCGGACAGGACGCATTTGTAACCAAATTTGAGGTGAAAAGAGGGAGGGGACGGCCGAGTGGACGGGATTATTGTGGGCGCGCTCTTTCCACTGCAGCTTGCAGCGCACCGCTGTAATTTTAGATGCGGGACGGAAGGCTGCATGCGGAACTCATTTGAGGGACGAGGCAGCTGCTAATCAGGAGGCCGCGGTCGGGACGGGATGGGAGTTTAACGTTACATCTCACGTATTGTCCTTCGGCTGCCTGCTCCGTCTCTCCCTCCACGCCTCTTTCCACTCGTACGAGGTTCTACCTCCCTCCCCGCCTGGCTCCCAGCGTAATACACATTATAAATATCATTTATAGCACACTATTTACCAAAAAAACCAGCGGCCGGCTTGCTTTCCTCTGTGCGGACAGCCCGCGTCTCCGCCGGCCGCTCCCTCTCTGGTATCTGTCAGCAGCAGAGCGATGAGTAAAATTTTAATGACGCCATAAAATAATAAAAATGCCATTAATTTATCACACCCCTTGATGCAGGGTTGTAAAGTAACATCAGTTTGCAGAATACTTTCAAAGCTTGAGAAAAAGAATCCCGATGCTACAGATATAAATTACCGCCTTAATTTTAAGTGTAATTCCGATGCTTGGGTATAAATTATACAGGTTATGTCCAATAAGTGCATAAAACAAAGTGTGTAAAATTTTAGTGGGAATTTATTGTGGGCTGCTTTGAAGAGGCACCGAGTTAGTTTAATGGTCATTAGCACTTGCTATAGATCCGCTGCCGTTGCAGGGGGGGAAACTTTGATCAAGCACCGTGCTGCATTTCTTACTGCGGGCGATAAACAGAGTCGCAAACGTGCTCCGCCAAGTGTCCTAAATTTAAATATGGAAATTAACCTCGCCGCACATTTCCACGAGGCTGCTTGACCGTGACCGTGATGCAGCAGTAAAGTTGTGCTAATTTGCTCAAATCCCCGCTGATCGCGTCCCGCCCCGCGTTGACAAATACGCCGGGGTCCTTCTGAGCGGTAGAGCGCGCGCCGTGTCTGATGGAGGGGTTTCGGGGGCTGTCGGAGGAGACCGAGAAGCGCCTCGACGTTTCAAGATGGAGCGCGTTGACGAATGGCGCCGGTCCGTTATCCTCTCGACCGGAAGTGAAGCTTAATTATCATGAGTTTATAAAAGGGTCTGATTGATAAGGGCACAGCGAGCGGGAGGACCCCGGAGTATTTGTAACGGCGCCGTTCCGCGCGGGGAGCCTCCCCGACCGGGGCGGCAGGGTAGCGTCAAACACAGGGGGGCCGGGGAGGAAGCGTGGCCGCTAATCGCACATCGGTCTGTTTGTCATCGGCTTGCGTGACTCCATCATTAACGCTGGCGGCTCGCTTCGACGGAGGCCACCCCGGCACGGAGCGACGGGTGAACGAGGCCCCTCCATCTTATCTGCGCACCGAGCTGTCCGCCCCTTAGTGGCCGCCCCGTTTATCATAATTAGAAAACACTTAAATAAGCAAAGCACCCTGGGAGCCGGCTCTCTTTAATGGCCAGCCACGAGCAGGTAGTGGCTAATTGTACATCCGAGTCACTCATACGGCTATGAGTAATTATTGTTCCTTGAAGCGTGATGGTAATTTGCAGTGCTTGCTGTCTCTTTTCTTTCTTCTGAGTAATAGTAATTGAATTACTAAAATCATTGGGAAGAATCGGGCCTTCGATACACCGGGGGGGGGAATGAATCGAAACATTGTGATGTAACATTGTTTTCCTTATGCAACAGAAAAAGATATAAATGTGTTAATCCAAATGGTGTGGTTTTTTTTTTTTTTTTTTTACAAAGATACTGTTATATGTACTTCTCCCACACGTACGTCAGTTACACAAATCGGTAAACAGGTGTATTAAATTAGGAGCCAAGCCATCTTTTCGACGGCGCGCCAAAGGTTTTCGGGTCTCTGCAAAGGTGGCGTGTAAACAGAGGCCCGCAGACATCTCCGGCAGGAACTCGGGTCAAACCCGGCCGACAAACATCCAAACAAACGGCGCCAGGAGAAGGGCCCATGCGCATAAGTGTTCGCCTGTGTGTGTGTGTGTGTGTGTGTGTGGCTCGGGAGCAGTCCACACGGTACAGAGCCCACCTGCGTGTCTTTCAAACTTCGAGTGATGAGCGTTCTTCGAAAAGAAGCAGCCCCAGAAGCGGGGGGGGGGGGGGGNTCCTTAATCTGAAATATCGAATAAAGTAATCATAAACCCCGGTGCTGGACAACATCTGAGTGTGCACACTGGGGGGGGGGGGGGGGGGGGTAGGGGGCCATGTGGGTGAGCAGAGGTGGGTGGGGGGCAGGCGGGCGGCACAGAGCACCTTGGCAGAGATTGAATTCTCACTCTGGGAGTAAAACAAATGCTCTCCTCTCTGAATCACAGCTATGCGCCTGCTTTTAGTGTCTTCCAGATGAATCCGAGTTGGGGGGGGCGGGAGAGCTGGGCGATTATTTGTATCGCAGAGTCAAAGTCTCCATCCCTGCTTCAGTCTTTAAAGAAGAAGACAGCTCTTTGCTAATGCCCCAATACATTCTCAGCAGAACTAGGTCATTTAACAATGGAGCGAGTGGCAGTCGGCACTCTTCCTCTGCATAATACATTAAGTGTAATGTGCAGCAACTACTCAGAGCCCCGAAAGCTGTTATTTTATTCTGTAAATGCACACGGACATGACATTTGATATTGTCGCGGAGCGGTGAATGACAGGGTTTCATTCTGTGTCGAGCACAATGCGCCGCCAAGTTTAATCTGAGCATAAAGCAACATGACAAAAGGGAAAACATGGTGTGTTCTTTAAAGCACACACCTTGAATAAATGATAACCACTGAGCTTTGAGTGCAGCAGACTAGGGAGACGCTCGGGCAAAATTACAGGGGAAAAATCTGAGTGCAGGCAGCAAGTCCCCGAGCCCCAGAGCACATTGAGGATTCCTCCAGTGTGTCCTTCCAAATGGATGTCGTTCGTTTTCGAATTTTGTTCACATTCTGTGAGAACTTGTGTGCTGGAGTCCAGTTAGTTTGTCTGTAATTTTTATTTTTTTTTTAGGTTTCTTTGAAATTAGTTCAAGCAATGAATTTTCTCTATGCTAGGATCCCAAGGAGGTAACTCAGTAAAATCTGTCTTATAAGCGACGCAGTTTGGAGACCAGTTATACTTCCAGGGGCGCTATAGTGTTAGTAAAAAGTTGAGCAACTTTGACAGTATCTAAGTGGGCGTATCTAAGGGTGTATCTAAGTATCTGAGTTATAAACTCATGATAAGTTCATCCCTTAGATACTGCTTTCACAGGAGAGTGAAAGCAATGCAACAAACAAGTGTCCTGCATCTGTGGGAACCTGAAGAGCAGGGAAGATATTTGGCCTCATTTCGTGATCCAACTTATCAACAAAAAGGCCTCGTGAACAACTAATTTCCAGCAGGTGGACTCCCTCTTTTCACTGATGCTGTACTTTCGAATGTTAGTGTCAGGGGAGAGGTGTAGGTTGGCTTAAATAAGACCTATCAGACACTGATACTGTGTAAAGAAAGCTGTCAGTTTGGAAGGGGCGTTATGGCTAAAGGTTCTCCACTCCCTTTAGAGTGGCCTGAGTTTTATGGATAGCAAAATCTGATTCAAAACTAAATTGTTTCTCGGAGTTGTTTAAAGTTGTCGTCCATTTTTCAGGTTGCTGTAGAGACCTCCTAATCGGAGTAATAAACAAAACTTGACGTCAGTCGCCAGCAAGTAACCAGCATGGCCCTTCATCTTGTGTTACAGGACAGGGCACATTTTGACAACCTCGGCCATCACCTCGCAAAGCTGGGCGAAGACGGCAAGATGAGTCACAGAGTCATCGATCTCACCAGACACGAAGACATGGACGGTGAGTCCGCCACTGCGCTCCACATGGGAACAAGCCATTCTAAGTCCCTGTCCTGCTTCCATCTTTTACTTTGCCTTCCTGCCTTCTTCATGCATCCTGATAATTTTTTTTGAATGCATGAAGAAGTTCGCCAGCGGTTACGATTCCAACGGTTTCATTGTGGGAGCGGAATCAGCCGAACTGAAACGATTGATCCCATCTGATCGTTGCACTTTGAGTTAAGCTAACGGCTGTGATCCTGGGTGCTGGCTTGTTGTTTATGATGCAGGGCAGAGGGTGGCGTAGCGGTTATGGTTGTCGGCTTGGATTTGCACGGACTCTGATTCTGAATCCCTGCTCTCACTGTAGATCGAAGTACTTTCCCCGGATCGCTCTGCTGAAATTTACCCTGCTGTACAAATGGGTAAATAACTACACATAGCTTAGTTTAAGTTGTTTTGGACGAGTGCATAACTAATGGAATGAAATGTAACGATTGACGACGAGAGCCTTTCAGCAGACAGGAAGTAGCATGGAACCCTGGTCTTTTTGGTTTGCGATGGGTTCAGCTGCCCCTAGTGGAGCTGTAGAGCAACGGCAGTCGTGCTCAATCACTGCAATTCATGGAATTTTCACGGGATAGTGAGCCTGGGAGGACAAAGCTGGCCATTCTCCAGCCTGCGCCCTGACAGCGGCGGTGCTTGTTTGAGGACCTCCACACCGAGGTGTCAATTCTTGCCACGCTCGCCCGACAAAACGTCATCTCCCTTTGTGGCCCCTCGCGCATAAACGACGGCAGCAGAATGTTTTCTGGGTGCCAATATTTGTAGGACCTAAATATTTGCAGCAGTTTCCATGGTTCTTCAGAAGCTGAAGTGGAGAAACAGAGATTTGCTTTAAAAAGTGTCCCAATGGCCTCAACATGGAGTGTTACTGGGGAGAAAAACCGTCAGCCGTATTGGACGGCTGTTTGTCCATAAAACCGTTTGTACCGCACAAACACACACAAACACAAAAATGCACCACCAGGGGACACAATAAAAACATTTTTGTTTGTCCAGCTCCAGCCTAAAAACACACCTGCTTCCCATAAACACACTTGTTTACAGGTTATCCAAATTAAAATCCATCTGTCTGGGCTTTAGTTTGAAATCAAATCCATAAACAGAGCAGTTCGCAAGGAGCTTCTCCTCTCAATGCAGCTGGACGGGGGTGTTTGTTTCCTTGTCGAACCCACGCCGGGAGCCCCCGGTGGCCGCTGCACAGCTGCAAGCCCTCTCCCTTTAGTGACCTCTGGGGGTGCCAGTCAGAGCCGGAGGGGGGGGGGGGGGGCTACTAATGCCCAGCGGTGGACACCACCCTCACTTGTTTTCAGACGCAGCGGCAGAGCAGGAAGCATGAGCGACAGGTCCCATTTCCCAGCATGCCCTAGTTGAGGCCCACACGCAGATGGGGGGGGGGGGGGCAGNCAGAGGAGGGGACCGGATGGGCTGAGCGCCAGGGTGGTGCACATATCTCCGGGCCCAGTCACTATTTCATCTCTCCACAAACGCATCTGCCTGCTTCTGTCGAGCCACCCGCACACGAGGAGAGAGAATTACTCGCGCGGCAACGCACCCACATGAGAAAGTTTCTCTTCGTGACCAAAATGTGTTCATGGCATGTGGAAATACGAGTGGCACGGTTTGCTTTGGAGTTCCAACTTTGGAAGAGTTTCAGATGAGCCAATTGGGGAGAAGGACGCTGCTGCTCGGAACACGCCTGTAATAGAACACGGAACACGCCTGTTGCTTACAGCACGGTGACACAGATGTGTCCCGATGTCCCGGCACCAACATCCCAGATTAAAACTTGGAGCAACTGACATGAATTGACATAAAAATTAAGTGCAAACATTGCATCTCTCCATGTTTTGAGCTCCACAGGCCCTCAGGTGATGACGTTCATGGCTGGCTGTAAGGGTTTCATTCCCTGAGTTTCAAACACACAAAAAAAGTGGCGACCTAAACGATCGGCTTGTGGTTAAAGCAAAGTTAAGTTCATCGAAGAGCAATTTCTGCACAACAACCACTTTAACAGGACTGCTCACGCCGGGAGGGATGAGTCAGAGGATCGCGCGAGCACCTGGCACGCTGGGGTCCCGGCAGACGGCCCCCCGTGGCACCGGCGCGACACCGCAGGCCTTTCCGACGGGGAAGCGGTTCTCCGTTGTCCCCGTAACTCCCCGAAACCCCTTGGTTGCTTAAACCAATATTTGTAATGCACGCAGCAACCGAATTAACAGCTGCCAAAGCTCTAACAAGGGACCCTGGAAACTGGAAGCTGGGTTTGGAGCCAGATAGAATTTCCTTCGTTTCGCAAAAGCCGCGAGCCACATGCATCGTCTGCCGCAAAGTCATTAGGTCTTTTTAAGCTCACATGAAAAACATTAACAAATACCACAAAAGGCTTTTTGCCTGGCCCCCTTTGTTCCCTCACATATGGCCGACTCTAAGTTGTGGGCCACTTGCGCCGCGAGCTTGTTTAAAACAGCCTCCGTCAGAGGGGACGGTGCGACAACAAAGGACGCGGTGAGGGACTCCGGCCCGGAAATGGCCTCATCAGGACGTGGTCGGTGACAATATCAGCGCGGCGGGGGGGAGGGGGGGGGATTAGCTATTAATGGCCAATTGACTCCATATGGTCAATTCTGTAAAGTGGGACATTTCTAACCCCCTTTTTGTAATTTATTTCTATAATTGTTTCTTTATCCTTTCTGGTTGCACTGCTAGAGAATCGTCGTGAGAAAATTGCTGTTGGACAAGAAGCTGATGTTTCCCTTAAAACTGAATGTGTTGCCGTGTTAAACAAGCAGCACGCAGATGTATTTGTATGCTTAGACGTCAGAAGTGTTTTTTTTTCTTTTTTACGTTTATTCAGCGTCACGTTCAATAAGGAAATTCCTCTGTCTTACAGTAACGAACACTATAAATAGTAACATAAACCGCGTGGTAATTCCTACATATTGAAACTCATTATTTCCCTTAAAAGTGGTACAAATACATACTGAATAACTCAGACAGAGGCATGAAAAAGCGAAGAAAAGGCGTTGACCTTCGCCGCGTTGTGTCCTCACCTACGGGTCAGCTGAAGTATCTCTGAAATTCCTGCGTAAGTGGAATTTTACGGCACGGCGTCTCCGAGCGGCGTCTTTGTTTTTCTCTCTCTCACAGAGAAGCCGGGGCTGCGTTTTATTGATACGTCCCGAGTCGCTGGAGGTGCAAAAAGGAATTTGCCGTGCCTGACTTGAACCCTTCTGGCATTCGAGGTGAAACGTACAAGACGGGAATAATAGCTGGAGAGTGCAAGCGGCGACATGTCGAATGTTTGTCCTCACACAAACGCGCAGGCGAGCTGACGTGGAGGGAGAGGCTGGCGAACGCTGGTGCGGCTCAGAAGCACGACAGCAGGCCTGGATCTCAGAGCCCATCTCCCCTCGAAGCTGCTGAAAGTTACACAAATATCCGTTTTCAATTATTTAGTTCATTCTGCACACGTATCTCCAAAGCAGATTAAACATTTAGTTACTTACACTGATTTACCCGTTTGTACAGTTTGCAAACTTTTACGTGACCGATTCTAAGTAAATACATTCCTCAAGGGCCCTGCAGAGGAAAGCGGGGTTTCAACCTGGTTCCTTAGACAGTGGCTCTAATCACTACGCCACCTGCTGGCCATGCGGTTTGCGTTCGGTCAGGGTGTATTCTTGCGACGACAGGCCGAGAGTGTATCGACGGAGGAAGGGTCGCTCAATTCTGCACTTGCAGACATCACTGCCTTCTTCAGTGGCTTTCTTGAAGCCCCCCCCCCCCCCCCCCCTTGCCTTCCTACACCTTCAGCAGTTGAGGAGGGGTTAAACAGAGATTCCTGTGGCGTTNCCCCCCCCCCCCCCCAACTTGCCTTCCTACACCTTCAGCAGTTGAGGAGGGGTTAAACAGAGATTCCTGTGGCGTTCTGTCACTCCACACGTCGGGCCTCATAAATCACAATAAACACTATTAAGCCCTCCTCCACACGCACACGCACCCTTGCTTCACACACACCCAAGGGGCTCACCATGTCAAAGCTAAACATCTGTGTTTGTTTACACAATTACACACCTAAGCAGGAGCTTCCTAAAACACCTACTGTATCAAACACACCAAATGAATGCTGTTTTGCACGTGGCAGACCTGTCGTTTGTTTACTTTTTCACTGTTGTTTTTTTTTAAACGGGTTAACAGAAAGTGTTGTTAACCTCATGTAAAGAAACATAAAGTAGCACTGGGCTGTGCCGATTGGCTGAAACTTTATAAGTCTGGGTTCCACCCATCTGGCTCGAGGGGGGTTTCGGGGGCCCCCGGCAGGACCACCCGTGTCTCAGAGCGGCCCCAGCAGCTGAGCGCATGTGCGCCGCTGTGTCGCGCGCCCACAGACATGCGGGCAGGGAGGGGCTCCCTCCGCGGCCGCGCCTGTCGGCCAGCGTCGGGCCTCGTTCTTGTGGTCCGCTGGACCGGGATGATTGATTGTCTGCAGAGCCTGGATCTGCTCCGTCCCACAACAGAGGAGGTGGCTGCGCGTTCAAGATGAGCCCCGTGACGGGATGATTACCGGCGAAGAGCTCATGTCGGACCGCTGTAGATGCCGTCGAGCCTTTACTGTTATCGCGTGTGACACGGAAACTTTCGTTCACCCATTCATCCGTTATCGGCGACTCCTTGTTTAGGGTTGGCTTTGGAGGGCCCCGGTCTATTCCGGCAGAGGGCACGAGGAGGGTACGGCCTGAGTGGGACGCCGGCCCAACGTAGGCACATAAAACCACAAAACTATAATTTAACGTCTCGGGTGATCTGCCCCGCGAGCTTTTCGAGGGCAGCCAAATTGCACAGAATTTCTCCCGGGGCTGAAGTGACGGGGAGTTGAGCGGGGACGCGCCGTTGTGGGCATCCAGGCCGGCGTGAGCTCATTCCCATCAGCTGATTGAAAGGGCTCGTTTTGCTGCCCGTGGCGCCGTTTTCGAACCAAGGACCCCCGAGAGCCTCACCTCTGCTCGCGCGCGCGCGCCACTGTATAAATTACCGAATCAGTGTCAGCGCCGGAGTAATGGCACCGGGGGTGTCGTAAATTAGGGCGCGGGATCGCGGGAAGCAGACGGCGGCTGTCCTGTGTGAGCGAGCAGCGGGCCGGGCCTGTGCCGCGCCGCCGCCGTAATGGATGCCTTCATCGGGACCCGCCGTCAGCAGATCGGCCCTCGCTGATGGATACTGTCAGCCCCACGCCACGCCACATTTCATTGCACAATAAACATGGCTGTCAGAGCCGCACAAAGTGAAATCAATTTATCCTGTACGGTGAGTGCGTGCTAAATGAAATTAATGTACTGTGGGGGATGGTGGCAGGCGAGGTAGTGTTTCAGCCCACCTCCCCAGTGGCTGGCGGCGGCACGGGGCTCCGGTACCTGGGGGAGGGTCGTCAACCCCGGGGGGTGGGTATAAGCAGGATCCAGTGTCTGCCTCTGGCCCGGTGCACATTGGCAGCGGTGTGACATCTAACCGTGTAACCTGTGTGACACAGGGACAGCAGGTAACACTCGCACTCAGAGGACCCAGGTTCAAATCCAGCTTCCCGCTGTAATACCTTACAGTAAAGTACTTAGTTGATATAGTAAAAACTGCGATGCTGTAAAAATGGTTAGTAGTAAATGTTACAACTCACTTTGGGCAAAAGTGTCCCGTAAATAATTGATAATAACGCGAACCTTGGATTCCGAATGGGAAGAAAAAAAAAACTCCCGGAAAAATGACAGAGCTGTACAAATTAAAAAATAATTATAAATATTGTGGCGTGCACACGTGACACTGTAAGTCGCTTTGGAGAAAAGCAGGCGTCGGCTTGCGCGTTCACGCTTTTCACAAAACACACGACCGAATCAAAGCGACTGCTCGGTATTCTGTATTTTCGCGACCTTCCATCTTTCCGTGTGCAAGCAGCGCCGGCACCGGAGGGGGGGGAAGCGAACGGTCATGTTTTGTTTTTCTCTGCTGAGATTTATTCAAATGACGAAGCACTTCCTGCTCCCCGAACGGCCCCCGTCTGCCCGATAGCTTTAAAAGCAGGATGATGGAATGAGCTGTCAGGGGGCTGCGACGACGGCAGAAGCACTTGGAGCCCACCGCTCTGCTGACTGATAGCGCGGCCAGCAGGCCTGAGGGCCCCGCCTGCGAGCGCCGCTCGGCCTCTCTGCCACATATAAACTCCTAGGCAGCGGCGGCCTGGGGACGGGGGGGGGGCGTGTCTGATGCGCTGCTGTGGTGTGAATGAGCAAACTGCGCTGGCTGCAGAGATAAAGCAGAGCCTTTATGGATCATAAATGCGCTGGTGTGACTGTTAAACACGAAGCGACGAGAATGGATTCGCACCCCGAACGGGGACAGAGGGGGAGCGTAAGCGGAGACCTCCGACTACAGAGCCGGACCCCCGGCGTACGCCCGAGGGCCCATCTAAGTGACCGGGCCACCCCGGTCCTCGCTCACCAGGGTGCAACTGTCCTCCTCGGTCGCGTCAGACCTCCCGCAGAGCTCGCGGGGGGGGGGATCTGGTTGAGACAGAGCGTCTTTCCAGTACGAGGCGCGCGATTTGTTTGTACGTTTAGCTTCTCCCTGGTTTTCACGCCCCGGGATGCTCCCAGGGAGCGATTGGCATGTAGCGTGATGGGTCGCCATTACGATATCATAGCGGCGAGCGACTCCATCGCGCCGTTTGATTCCGTTTCATTTGTAAACTGAGTTAATAACTGCAGTGAGAACAGGTAGCGCGCCAGCCGTGCCGTCGCAGGGACCTAATGAATGCGCTTCACATGTGGATGATGAAATATTCATAAGTCCTTCCAAGCTTTTTCTTTTCCAGTTTTTGCATCATTAAAGATGCATCCTAGCATATGGAAAGCTTTTTTTTTTGTTTTATTTTTCAAGCCTTGATTATCGAACATGTTTTTGTTTGTTTAAATATTCATACAGCTTTTATTTAATTCTTTCTCATCTTACATATAAAAGGAGGCAAATGCGCATGCAAACAGAAATAATTTTCACTCCACTTTAAAGTTAAATGCGAGAAATCTGCCACTCTGACAGTGAACGGCCCGATTGAGGCAGATTCTCCGCGCCGGACTGGTCCGCGTCGGCGGCCGCCAGCAGTTAATCTGGCCTAAAAACCCGGGGATGTTTTATTAAGCGTTTTTCTGATTCTGCCTTTTCCCTACAGTTCCTATTCCCTTGTATTAATGACCTTATACCACATGCCTTATTTAGGTTGGCGTTCTTGTGAGCCGCGCTCAGACTGCAGTGTCAGCTGTAAACGCATGGAGTCAAATATAGAATCAGCACGCTCGCAAAAGCCCCGAAAAAATATTTAACAGACGTTTATGTGGGGGTCCTGGTTTTGGATGGACTCACTGTGTCAGTCTACGTTTACGATTGTGGAACGGCCCCCCGAAGGTGGGAGGACCTGTTCCGACGGGCACCGGGACACTGCGGCGACGGTAGCCTGGACCCCAGGCCCACGTGCTGTGGCCCGTGTTGAACGCGACATCTCCGAGTACGGTTTCTGGCTGTTGGTCCAGGGAGGAGGAAGGAGGCTGTTCTGCTGGAGACGGACGCTGTCCGCCTGAAAGACTCATTGACCCTCTGTGTCGCTGTCTCTTTTCAGGGAACAAAGAAGTCAATGGCACAACCGATAAACCACAGCAATATTATTGTTGGCCAACAGGAGGCGCCAGCACAGCTGAGGCACGGGTCTACAGGGAATCCCGGGGGAGGAACAGCAACGAGCCCCACATCAAGCGGCCCATGAATGCCTTCATGGTGTGGGCCAAAGACGAGCGGCGCAAGATCCTCCAGGCCTTCCCAGACATGCACAACTCCAACATCAGCAAAATCCTCGGTGAGGCCACCTTCCTCGCACCTTTCACGTGACCGGGGCCGTCAGACCCCCAGGACTTTGGTGACCGTGACCTACACTCCGAACCATCGCTGCAACGCCCACCCGATGGCCACTCGGTTACGGAGAATTCCGCTGAACTGTAAAACGCAAAGCAATACTCGGTCGTGTAAATAAGTGAAATAAGATTTAAACATGACGTATGCGTACTCATAATCTGAGGTGCCACTGCAGAACAAATAGTAAAACGCATAGATATGAACTTGCAGTATTAATTTAAGGGCGTCATATAGAATTAACTGTATTTTACCGTCGTAAGGAAAAGGCCGCCACAAATTAAAATGTCGTTTATGCAAAATCCTGCTTCGATTTTTACACATATTATGACACTGGATAGGATTTTGTCCCGTTTTTTTGAGCAGCAAACATGCCGGACCAAATCCTCTCTTTTCTAAACACCTAATTGGAATTATTCTGAAGAATTTTCTGAAAACAAAACCTATTCGTTGTTATTAATTCCAAAATGTAACAAAAAAGGCTTGTTTAGTATTTTTCTCCTTTCTCTTTTTACTGTATAAAATTTTGTTGCATAATTTTTTAAAGCAATTCTACACATCCAGTTTCCAGTATGAATTTATAAGTGTCCCTTTTTTCCAGAAAATGAATGCGATAAATATTGCTTAGACAACACACGTAACCGAGTAACACAAGAAGTGTTAAAAACGTCTCGTAGTTGAATTAAATATATATACGTAAATTCCACAATAAAAATACCAGTAGTCACGAGCCAATAATGGGCCTCAGTTTAGACTTGTATTACCTGTGTGAGGGTCTCCAGTCAACACTAAATGCCCTTTCAGCTCTGCATAAACAGTTTGCTGTTTGGATTTTGGCAACAGTGATAGATGTGCAGCGTTTAAAAGCTCCGTGTTAATAATAACAGGGAACAGAACGCCATTCATAAAACACTGAAACGCTGTGGAAGTAAGTGGGTCCGGCCGGAGGGGCGAATTGAAGCGCTGCACTGTTTGGGAATCGGACCCACGCCGACGGCGGGTGAAACGCTTCTTCAGACAGCCGCCGTTCCCTCGACCGTGCGCCTGAGAGAGGCGCTTCTTTTCTCGCGCCGCGTTTTCTGGTCGTTTCCTACTGCCGCGTCCCACGGAAAGATCCACACGGCCGCCGGCGAATACGCCGCGTGCTGCTTTTCACTGGATCGACGCGTGTTTGCCGAAGGCGTTCTAGGTTGGGGCAGCTGAGGAAAGAGGTGTTTGCCGCCACGCAGTCGAATCTCCTGCGCACCCAGTAGGATTTACAACCTGCCGCAGAGGCATTATTTGTTGTGAAAAACGACACAGCTAAATGGGTCTCTTCCCCCGGCTCCCCAAGTCGATAGATCACCGGTGCTGAAAGCGTCGTCGCACGGAGCACGGCGGACGTCGAGAACGTTTCCTGACTTTTCGTTTCTGGTACTGTGCCGGAAAGTCAACCTGTAAGGAATCTAATGTAGTGGGCGTCCGCCGTCCACAGAACAACACAGCTGGACAGGAGTTGCGTTATGTTGCAAAAATGTGCCACGATGGCTTCCTGAGAGGGCGGTGAGGAGACTTTAGATAAACCTTGATAAACAAGCCAAATTCCTCCGTGTCCCGTGCGCTGATTTACAGCTGACCGCGGCCCACGCTTAGCGATGGCCGCTTCTGCGACGCTTCGTCATCGGCCACCGTCTTGTTTCGCTCGATGTTTTAGCTGATGGCTGGTTAAGCGGGGCAGGAGCACGTGGATCTGACCAACGTCCTGAACTGGGACCGCTGGCGACAAACGCTCAAATGTGGTGGAAAGACTCCAGCTGGTTTCGGGTTCTCAATGCAAGATCTGTGCCTATGTGTCCTACAGGGTCACGCTGGAAGGCCATGAGCAACCAAGAGAAGCAGCCCTACTACGAGGAGCAGGCCCGGCTCAGCAAGATCCACCTGGAGAAATACCCCAACTACAAGTACAAGCCCCGCCCCAAGCGCACCTGCATCATCGATGGAAAGAAGCTGCGCATCGGCGAGTACAAGCAGATGATGCGCTCGCGGAGGCAGGAGATGAGGCAGTTCTTCACTGTGGGGTACGTGCACAGTGAAGAACGGCAGTTTAAGAGTGTAGCTAGGCCACACACCTCCGGCACCCGTAATGGTCTTTGTGAGCCAGGTGCTTTTACGTGCAGTTTTTACGCTCGGATTGGCGCTCCCTCGCGTGAAACCGCGTCAGTGTTTTACTTGCTTCCCGTCTCCTTGAGTGACCCAGGAAGGTTCCAGAACAACAGAGACTGTTTTCTTCAGTTAACGTTATTTCCCGATATTGGCGAGTTTTGGATGAGCTAACGCGTTACCCCGGTGACAGGTTTCATCGCTCGAGTGCGCAGTAGATACGCCGTCTTCTCGCAGTCTCTGGCATCGTGCGGAACCAGTTGGTTTTGACGAAACGTTTCCAATTGCCCAAACGGAGGCTGTTGAACAATAAGAACCGTTCAGTGTTCTTACTTCCATACAGCGTGTTGCACCTGCAGCGGCAGCGTTCAGAAAGAGACCGTGACAGAATATACGAGAAGGGATGTGTTGAGAGAAACCCTCAGCTCTGACTCAGATGCATTTCCAGGCCCGCAGCTATAAAGCAGGCTGAACGTTAATAGTTATCGCTTATTAAATTAGGACAATAGCAGACTGCGAGCTGGGGAAATTGGATGAAGACATTACGATGGGACGTAAAAGCTAAGCGTTCGCTTAAAGAAATGGCTGCGGTGCAGACAAATCCCATTTCACCCTGTAATTTATGGCATACGGTCGGTGAGAAGAGGCCCCATCCAGGTGTTCGCTACATCAGAGCCAAACACACTTGTCAGAGTTTGACACACAGGGGAGTGTGGAGGTCCCACCCCCTGGATCTTTATTACAGAAAAACAGGGGCCGTTTCGTTTTGGTTCGAACACGTGCTGCTCAAGTGTTCTGTAGAGAACCCTACGAGAAATTTCCAGATACTAATGCGTATCTGAACACGTGCATTCTTTCCATTGTTGAGGTTGTAAATCTCAGCAATAGGTCCCGGCAGGTGTCAGGTGACGCAGCTAACAAATGAGCACGGTTTTGCTTTCTATTCCCAACCAGCCTTTCGGTTTCCTATTCCCCTGACAGACAGCAGCCTCAGATTCCCATTAGCACCAGTGCGGGAGTGGTCTACCCCGGCGCCATAACCATGGCCACTACCACACCCTCCCCTCAGATGACGTCGGACTGCTCGAGCACGTCAGCCAGCCCCGAGCCCGCCATCCCCGTCATCCAGAGCACCTATGGCATGAAGGTGGAGCCGGACACCATGCTGACCACCGGCGAAGCCGTGAACGGAGACGACGATATGGACATGTACGAAGACTTCGAGGACGAGCCAAAATCGGACTACAGCAGTGAGAATGAGACGCAGGAGCCAGTCAGCGCTAACTGAGCCTGAGCCAGGCGGGCATCTCACAGACTGGTACTGGAAAGAACCAGCAAGAGCGAGAGAGAGAGAGAGAGAGAGAGAGAGAGAGAGAGAGCGAGAGAGAGAGAGAGAGAGAGAGCGCAAGACAAACAGAAAAGTGAATGAAAGAAAGAACTCATTTCTGAACCTATATTCTTCAGGAGCTTGCATGCAGATGTGGCTCTGTACAAGTCAACAGCTATTTGTCTTAAATGTTTCAAAATGTGTGAAGTAGTTTGACTGTTTTCATTTCTCGTTTTTTTTTTTGGTTCACAATTTTCATGGTTTCGTCATGGACATTTTACACAGTTAGGTCTTTGCCTATAAAACTTTGGACGTCAGGACTTGAAATTTACCATTTAACACACGTAGCACTCGCAGACGATTTGTTCTTATGAATATATACTTTTTTTTGTTCTTCTGAATGCTTTTAATAGCTTACATTACTGTTTGTGATGGGGGTTATATATTCTCACTCAGGTATGCTGTACCAGCCAACAGCTTGTGAATGTGTTTTTAATCTGAAAAAAAAAGGAACGAAATTTTCTTACGGAGATAAAACATAGAACAAGTCCACAAGTGTGCGAACGAGCACAGAGGGAAAGCCTCGGACTCCCTTATCATTATCGTTGTTGTAATCGATATTGTTTTTCTTATTGTACAGTTTTAACTCCAGACGTGCCAAACTTTTCAGTCTTTCTTCACTTATATCTTAAATTCACAAGTCTTACAGGAGACACTGCGCGAGTCTTAGACAATCTTTCGGCATTCTTACAGACCGCCGCGTAACAAGGCGCTTTTCTTCCTTCTCTACCACGGTAAAGTACTCAGGAACCCGCTGTGGAGCCGACAGGCGGTCGCCACGGCGCCGTTGCCCCGGTGGTCCCCGTCTGTCGTCGAGTCGATGCTCGGGGAGCTCCGGTACAGTGATCGTCAGCACCGACACCCCCCCCCCCCCCCCCGCGGTGCCCGCGGAGACCAGCTGCTGTCTGCGTTTAGCCCTCCCAGTCAGTCGTACCCAGTGAGCCCTTAATCACAGCGATTGTAATCACCCAAAACGCCGAGGGGGCCAAAGGCTTCCAATCTGCGGGATTGGAAAGGCAGCAAGCGGCAGCTTTGGTGGCATTACAATCGCAAATTGCTGTTGTACATTATGTACAGTACATTCTGCTAAACGCTTCAGCCCCCAGTGGGGCACCAAGTTTAAATTCCTTGAATTTAAAGTCTTTAAGTCTTTTTTTTTTTTTTTTATTTGCTGCATTGTAAATCTTAACTGACTCAGAAAGTCTTAACACGGAGCCCCGTGACGGGACTCGCACAATGTCTTACGAGCGCAACGGGAGGGCAGCCGGTCGGGCAGCGAAGAGTCGCCGGGTCTCCGCCGCAGGCCGACGGGAGCCGAGTCGGGTCCGCTGAGGACAGCAGGCCGAGCGCAGAATAACCTGCATTACCGTCACACGGCGGCAGAGGGTGGCATAATGGGTAGAGCCACCGATACAGACCTGAAGGAACCAGGGACATACCTCAAATAGACAAAGTAAAAATACCCAGGAGTATAAAGACTAAGTTCTACGTCGTAGCTAATCGTTTGGAGAAAAGCATCTGCTGAAGGCAGAAATTATTGTAATATGTGAACCGCTGACCCCATCTGAGGGTTTGAACCATTTGGTTCAGTTTGTCAGTTGACAGAAATGTATCGGTTACGGTGATTTTGACGACAGGTCGTCGAACGTGCAGGTGTGGCGCGATGCCATTCGGGAGGTCCGAAGGTTCTTCACGTGACAGAACCGTCCACAGGTGGTTGCCCTGGTAAAGGACAGCTGTGGGACAGCCAGCGGTCAACGCTGCAACGTTGGCTCAGGGCCTTGCATCCCCATCACCCCCCCCCACACACACACACAGCCTCCTCCCACTGCTGAGTGAGGTCAGCGGCCCTCGCCCCTGGTAACCCCCCACCCCAAGGGGAGGCATCTGGCTCCAAGTGCTGGGGTGCAGGGGAGGGGAACCATCGATTGTGCTCCTCGCGCTGGCATCGGCAAGCAGATGGAACACGTATGTCAAGCTGTGTGGGGATTATAGAAACGACCCGATGAGTTCGTATCACCTCGAACGCTGCATTATTAATGTTCGCGTCCTCTTATTCTCCGTACGCCCTTGAACCGGCCGCCTCCGCAGCAGCGGAGAGCTACCCTGACAGTCATTTACTCACCTGAGTCGGTGCTGATGGTCACTGTATTCCTTCGAAATGTTACACTAATTTACACTTTTTTTAGTTCAGCTTTTCATGCACTCAGAACTTTGACATGTATATGTTTCTATGAAAATTACAATGACCCTCATTCGCAAACAAGGTATTTAAGGTTTTGAAAGTTTTTTGGTAGTCTTTTATGACATCCTCATTTTTTAATTTTAATTTTTTTTGTTTATAGTAGTTTTCTGTTTTTGACAATTCTCCCCCCACAAGTAGGATGCTAAGTATGATTTCTACACAAGCTGAATTTCTTATCCCTGCACAGGCCAATGTTTGTAGGTGTTTTTCTTTTGTTTGATTTGTATGTGATTTGTAGGTTTTTCATGACCATGCCAAAACGATATTCTGCAGGCTGGTGGTGAACAAAGGACTGTTCTTGGGACTGAAACTTGATTGCGCTTGCATTACAAAAAAAAAAAGAGAGAGCGAGAGAGAGAGAGAGAGAGAAGCAAGTTAAAAACTCACAAAAAGACATTGTTTCACAAGTGTTATAAGCACTGGATATAAATGGTATTTTTTATCAATTCTGACTAATGTGAAGCTGTTGTATGGAAAAAAAAAATGACCTGAGCAAAAGTCTCCATTTTGGACTCATGTGAGCACGACTCGCAGTTGCCAGATTTGAGTCATATTTCTGTCTAGTTATTTTGTTTATTTATGCAAAAAAAAAAGACACGTAATGAATGGACACTTTGTTTTAGCTCCAGCGCTGCCTAAGGAGGACTATTCGGTGAACTCGGCCAAAGGCTCCACAGTGATTGGTCAACTGAGAAACCCCCCGGATCCCTGAAGCTCATTCTATCAGTCACATTTTTTTTTGTTGTATATTGTATTTGAATCTATATAGTGAGTATAGACATTTTATTGTATTTATTAGCCAGTGTTGGCTCTAAAAGTGTCAGTACAACATAAAAAAAGGACAATCAGAAAAAAATAAAAGCAGTGAGATTTGAACCTGATTTGGAGCTGAAAACAAAGTTTCTTTTGTTTTTCCTTTGTTAAAGATTCACCATCTCATCATAGAATTAAAAAAATTGTAAATATAACATAATAGGAAAATAGAAATCTATTTTTGTTCATGGATACTTAGTGAAGTATGCATTGTGTATTTGACTGTTTTATTTTTCCTTTTGATTTTGTTACAAAAGTGTAGGTTGGTCCATGTTATAAAAGCAAAACAAAAAAAAAACAAAAAAACAAAACAAAACAAAAAAAACTGTACCTCATGTAGATGCTGAATTCACGCCTGAGCTGAGAAAGAGCAGTTCTGGACCTGGAGCTGAGACAGCTGGGCTCCCGCTTGTTCCCGTTTCAACTGTGCGCTTAATAGCTGAGCTGTAGGAGAGAAGCAGCCCAACCCACCTGGTGTTAGGGAGTGCAGAATTCCTGGAAAAACAGACCCAGCACCCACAAACCCACTGTACTTAGTCTGGTACGATGCCATGCAGTCAATGTAAAAAAAAAAAAGTATAATAAAAAAGTCAGTCATTTTTAATGAGAACAGAGTTCTAATTCCTTGCATTGGCTGCTGTGGGCTCGACAAGCAGTTAGCTGGTTGCTGTTAGTTACCGAATTTGCGTTTACAATTAACACGTACTGCAAATTCACTCGTACCGTTGGCTCAAGTTATGTTTCAAGCAGCAGTTAAATTATGCTCAGTAGTCACACTAATCATGTGCCAAATTTGAGAGGGGAAGATCTAGAACTATAATAAAAATTGAATTTTGTCTGTAGCTATGTATTTTGCATTTTTATATTGGGAATTGGTTTGGCAATAGCCTCTTTTCTAATTACACATTTATCAAAAACGAGTGAAGTTCTTGGTGACCTTAGATTATAGGGGATGTGCAAATATTTATTAGTCTGTATGCTGCCGAGCCACTAGTGTGCATTTCCTGTCTGTCCATCTTTGTGTTTCATTTTACTGAAAATAATACTGACATATTTATAATTAAGCCCGTCCAACTTGTAGCAAGCGTAAACAGCTTAGCATTTCTTTTGATTCGACATTGTCTTTGCCATTTAAAGGCAAAGCAGATGATGTTAATACTGACTTACTGTCTTGCTGTAACTCCTTTTCATACATTGTGATGTATATTGTGGGACTGTTCTTTGTGTTAATTTAATCAGCACATTTCACTGACATGCTGGACTGACTTGCTAGCTGCTGTTCAGAAATGTAAAATTCGCTGTCGGGGACAACCCAAGCTGTTGTCAACGGTACTCCGCTTCCGGTTTTCCTTTTCTTTTCTTTTTTTTTTTTTTGCATTGTTCTGCTCGCACACGTGACCTTGATTTTTCTCCAGCAACGTTGTGGGTGTGGCTCTTTGTCACCAGGACTGCTGTTGCTTTGAAACCCGTTAGCAGGCTCTTAGGCCCGAGGGAACGCCGTCCCGCACGTTGCCTGAGGCGCGCACAATGGAACATGTCGCTTCTACAATATTTGTAGATTCCACGAAAAGCCGAACGCTATTTGATAACGTTTGCATCGAGCGAACGCACTTCAAAATGGCAGTTTAGCGTCTCTGCGTACACCGGAGCCCTGGCGACGTGGGGCACAGCGTTTCCTCACCGTCACAAGCAAGTTCTCTGTAGAATTCCCCAGATTCAGCAGGTACTGTGGCCCACAGAAGGTTTTGTGTGGGAGTCACTAGAGATAATAAAATAGTGTCTGTTGCTGCTTTGAGAAAAAAAAAAAAGTTTTAAGTCTGAAAATGTAAATAGTTTATCAGAATATCTTGTACAGTCCAGTGTAAAGTTTTTAATTGAACTCAAAAAGGTTACCATCACATTGTGTTCACACTCTTCTTTATACAGTACAAAAGACAGCTATTTGCTAAGGATATTATTGTTTTAAAAAAGGTAAAACATACTAAAAAAAAGTTTTTTTGTTGCTTGGCTTTAAACTATAAACCAGCGATTCATTGGTTTCCATGTGCAGTATTGACATGAGGTAAAGGTAAAATAATTCTAAAGTGGTACTTACGGAGAGCTGTCTGCTCCCGTTTTATTAGTATTAATATATCAAAGACAGTACACCAGTCAAGCGACACATCCTGGTGTATTTAGGCACCTTAGTTATGTGTACAAATCCTTAGGCTTTCTCTCCCTCACAGGATGCTGTATCTGGCATATTGTAATGTAACGCCATCTTTCTATATACTTACTCAGTTGATGTAACTTGTCAGGGGTTGGGAAGCTGTTTGGGTGCGGTGGGGTGGGGGGGGGGCAAAGGGTGGGAGGGATGTGACTGCCTGTTTAAGATCATTTACCTCAAGAGTGTCCTCCTTTTCCTAAAAAAAAAAAAGAAATACAACAAAAAAGCATCTCACCATCACTCCATCTTTTGTACTGCTGTTGACACAAATTAAAGAGAAATTTTGTTTTAAGGCTTTGCCTTTTTTTTCCTGTGTTGTGCGCTACTGCATGCATGCTGACATACAAGTTTATCAATATAAAAATACCTCGTTTGCAGCCAAGACTAAACATGAACTATTTCTATGGCAGATAACATGGTACCTGCTTTAAATGTTTTGTTACGTCTTGTTAAAAGCTTTTTTTTTTTTTTGCTGTACTTTCTCACTGATACTCAAAGCGGTTATATAGGCTATACATATAAATATTGTAGTATAAGAACATCCCATATGAAACCACTTTAGCAGATTTTCCGAAAAGTTCTGCATTCTATTATTCTTGTTGCATTATGACGAAAACTTGTTTGGTAACAGTGTTCTTTAATCTCATTTTAATATAGGTCTGTTGAAATCACATTTTTGTTCCAAAAAAAAGTTATTGATATACTCAGTAACTAATATAATACTAATACTTCAATATCCTGAATACAGAAAGTGTTGACTTAACATACACACTTCAGAACATAACCCAAGATTTTATTCTAACAATTTCACTTAAACATTAAAAATATATATAGATGGTTTGATACAAAATATTCAAATAATAAGACAAAATATTTCTGGCACTCAGTAAAATAAGTGATAATATTACTATATTAGTAATACACAAGTAATATTACTAAGGAAATTCTGAACTTTCTCATCATTATTTTATGTCACAAATCAATTCAAAACGCATTAGAAGAAATTATGGATTCAACTGGTAATAATTCTAGTTATGTGTAGCATGAACAGACATGTTTTACTATTTTATCACTGCTTGTCGGTTAAATTTTATGAATGGTCAAATCAAGTAGCTGTTTCACTTTTCAGGAGTGACAGGGAGCCAATTGAAAAACAAAAATTATTCATTTCCTCACATTTACTTTTTAAAGGAATTGCTGGCTGAAATGTATTTAATTTTTCATTGTAATTTAGCTCTCAAAATCATTGTGGATTCCAGGGAACCTCCCAGTCCTCCCCAGCCCAGTTTGGGACACACAAGGCTATAATTTTTTCTCAAATTGTATTTTATAGATGTTTTATAGTCAGCTGTGCGTCGCCTGCCAGTTCTGATCTGTTTGTGGAATTATATTTCTATGTAGGCAGACATAGAAAAGTCAGTCTAAAACATTAGCACAGTACAAGTAAAACACCAGTAAAATGATTCTACAGTAATGTTGGAGCAAGTATATCATCTAATTCTGCAAAAGGTTTTGTTTTCTGAAAAACTACCTGTATAACACAAGAGCAATGGGGGAAAAAACCCCCGAATTGCTGTATTTTATGAGTCGTGAAACTAAATGAAGTGAAATTAGTCAAAGTAATGTGTTGCTTCCACTAGCGGCAGTTTCTGGTAAAAGTGCAGTTTGAAAAAAAATCGAAATTGAGACGTGAAAACAAAGTTTAACACAGCAGCAGGGGGCAGCTATATTCACCGGCGGCAGGAAGGAGGCCGAACTCACTCCGCTGTCTGGAAACGAGCTCCATGTCTGCTGGGTCTCGTTTGTTTCATTTTAGTCGTCAGTTTTGTTTAAAAAATGCATGAGAAGCGAGCGTAAAAGACAAAAGACGCGCTGTGATGTTTCGCAGGCTGCTTAGGAATTCCTCTCTGCGCATTGTGTCGCGTTTTGTCAACATTTGATCTTCATGTTTCCTTATTGTTCATCTGTAGATTTTTTTTTTTTTTGTCAGCACTCAGCCCTTTTTCCTTTATTGTGACATAAAACATTACAATGATAACGTTTGCGTCCTCACAGCATCATATAATTATTCCCCTGTGCTTGTTTCTGGTAAATTTCACACGGTTAATTCACAGAAATTACTGAAACTTGGTTCATATTCATCTTTCAGACCTTATTTGTTTTATCATTTTTACTGACATTAATGCCTCAACTTACATCGTCGCATCGCTTCTCCTCGGACTGACCACTATGACCCGGTGCGCTGTGGGACTTGTAGTCTTTTATATTGGCTCCGCCCACTCTTCTTACTACCTGCACATTTTGTCTGGCCATTTGTGACTCGATGCACTGTGGGAATTGAAGTCCTTTCGACTGATTCCGCCCACAGATTTTCGCGCTCTTTGCACCCGCTGGGCGTATCTTGGTCGGCGAAGGACGGCTAGTCTGGGGTCTTCAGGTGTGTGGCCGTCAATAGGTAAACGCCATCATTCAGAGACCCGCGGAAACCCACGGACACCCCCGGGTTGACGCGACAGAAATACGCTGTGTAGCGTTGCGCGAGTTCACCTGTCCCCCGACCCTCGTCTCCGCTGGATGAATGGAAAATGTTTTCCCGCCATTTTGTAAATCACAACAAACGACCCTTTTTCATGTCAGTAGGATTTGTTTACAGGTATTTTGATCCTGCACTCGGATAGCTAACTATCTATTTATGACTGTGCATCATTGAAATACAAAATTACTGTGTTTTCGAGTTTTATTGTATGTGGGTTTTAGATACGCTGTGCTTTTATTTTAAATTTACAGGCAAAAAAAACACTCACCACCCATCCATATGCTTTAAACAAGAATCGAGAAAACAATACAGAAAATTTGCTATGCATGCACACAGTAGACCATCTGAACAAAAGGGGAAAAAAAAGACTTGACAAGATTAAATATATGCCAGAGTTTTACGGGGAGAAATTATGGTGAAGCTTTATTTAGTTCTCATTCATATCCATATACACACGCACACATATGTACCTATTCATATGTACACTATCATTATATTGGAGGGTTAGGCGTATCTCTGCCTTCAGGAGCAGAGGTTCCTAAAAACTTGTTTCTCTTAAATGTGTTCTCTAAAAAATGCATGTTTTATCTGTGGCAAAACAGGTCCCCTGCTCTGGACAGCCTTCATTTTGTTTGACATCAGACACTCAAAAATAACTCGAGGGTTAATTCTCCCCCATAATTGCTGCACTGCACTTGAGGCCAATGAAATATCTAAAAAGAAAGGCCCTCCCATCCCCTTCGAACTTCTGTTTACCACATGCCTGAAAAAAAAAAAAAAAAACACTTGTTGGAAAGGGGCTCCTTGAAACATTTTGGAAAGCCATTTAAATTTGCCTTTTGTTCTTTTCATCAATCATTATACTCCTCCTGCCAGCGTGTGTCGTATGCTGCTTCTCTCCAGAGCGTGCAGGAAAACCACATTTTAACTGCACTGCGTATAATAGACGCCTGTGTTTGCTCCCGTCCCGCTGCAGCTACCAGTTGCAGATGGAAAATTAGACATATACTGCTGCTCCGTAAATCCGACTGTAATTCACAAAGCTAGCTAGCGTCGGCCGAAGGTCCCGGCGACGCGGGCAGCCCCGCTCCTGCCTACGGGTTCCCATTTGCACACGTGTGGCGCCTGAAATCATACTTGTTCCGCTGCCATTATAATCTCATAAAATAAGTTACAATAATTTACATTTCTCTCTATGACTTTTTTTTTTCTCCCTGTCTCCTCCCGTTCTGACAGGCGGTGGCATATTTTCGGCAGCGCTCGAACAAGATGGGAGGTAAAGAAGACACGGTGGAATGCGAGGGAGACCTGTCACCGGCTTTAAGTGGCCTGTTTGGACGAGCTGTCACTGTGTTAGCACAAAGGCGGAGGTGTTTGGGCTGAGGATAATAATTAATACTGTGTGTCTGCATGCCGGCGGCCGGACTGTTATTTCTCGGTCCTTGATGACTAAACATTGGAGGGAACGCTATTTTACAGCTCTGGAGCCCCTGGCCCCGCTCAATGGCATTGCCAGAGCTACCATGAATCAGCCCAGAGAGCGCTGTCTCCGCAAGCCCAGCCACTGTTTATCTGATTTTCTCATTAAGCTTGGCGCGCCGCATTATTGTACCGTGTTTGCCCGAGTTTGAGGCAGGGCTGTTACACTTTGCTTTCGATGGTGGATAAGTACTTCACGTCTTCATTCGGCTTTATTTGTCTGCTGCTCTGTAGCAGTTTAAGCTTTTTTTTGTTGAGGTCAGATGTTTAATGCTTGATCCTAACTGTGTGGCCTTCACTTAAAACATACAATACCTTCTTTTTTGGCTCTGTAATGTCTGAATACGTCAAGTTTCTGTATTTTTTTTCTCTCCTTCCCTTTCTGCGAGCAGAATATTGGGCAGAACAGTGTTTCCAGTTTTCAGGTTTCATGTAGCTATACCTGCTGTAATGTACGCTGTACGAAAATGAATTGCACCCTAAAAACACCCCTCCCTGTAAGTGTATCCTGCTACCATGTGTGGTGAATGATGAGGAGGTTCTTTTTTCCGGGGGGAAAAAAAAAGAAGCTGAGAAGGTTCAGCTGCTTCAAAGGAAAAGGATGCATGACAGGTACGGGTCTCCAGGATTGGCAGCGTTCAGAAGAATAAGTGTGGAAGCTGTTTTGGAAATGTTAACTCAGAGTCTTGGACTGCTAGCAGCTTGGGGATATTGGACATACGTATATGTAAATCTGGCCAGGGCCCAGATCCATTTTTTAATCCGCTGAGGTGAAGGACTTAAGGAATCTTGCTACTTTCACAGATGGTTTAAAATAGATTAGTGTGGAATACTAGCTCCCAGAGATGCGAGGGCCCACCAGGCTCCCTGTTCTGCTGCCAACGCTCTTCGCTGCGTTGCGGAAGTGCCTTCTAAAAGTCCTGCAAGGTTAAATTAAAACTTTATAATCCTACAGCGGCACCTGATTTACACAGCACTGCCTTAGCCATACGGCTTCCCATGTGTGGCCTTCTCTCGCATCCTGTGTCTGATGTGCACCTCAAGTTCAGCATTTTATAAAAACGTGCACCGTCCAAAAGCTCAGCTTCAAATAGTTTTCCAGTTTCCTTTTGGGCAACCCGGTTCTGTCCAGTAAAACATGGGGAAAAAATATCATTAGTGAAAATTTCTTTGCCTTTTTGTTTTGCATAGAGTAAAAAAGAAGGAATTCCCCCCCCCCCCCCCCCCCCCCCCCACACACAGATT
>UFQX01000073.1:589798-665982 GCA_900497675.1 Arapaima gigas
AAAGTAAAAAAAAAGGAAATCCCCCCCCCCCCCCCCAACGTTTTTTCTGTGAAGTCGATGCGATGATTTTCCTTTTAATGACCGTTTCGGACTGTTTACCGACTGAGAACTACCCCCGTGGTTTCAGTGCGCTCATTCTTGGACAACAAAATCCCCCCTGCTTTAGTCTTCTGCCGAAACAATAGCGCCGAGTCCAAAGGCCTAGCTCAGCCCTGAGACAAATGCGGTGACCAGTTGGCTTGAAAAGCAGCTTTTATTTGTTCAGCATCGCCCCTGCCTTGTCCGCGAAGACTCGGGCCATCGTGCCTGTGAGCCAGCTCGCTCAGGGGAAAGAAAGGCGGAGGAAGAAAGGAACAATTGGAGAGTCGACATGTAGCACTGCGTAGGCCAAGGCTGCTCACAGAGCCATCCTGGACCCAGGGAACCCAAAGACACAGATCTGGAAGGGCTCAAAGAGTCCAGCTTGGAGTTAATGTGGGAACACAATGGGGCAGGGTGAAAATGCTCACTGTGTCTTTGTTCTACTTGTCACTTACCAGAACACATGGCTCCGAACCCTTCTGAATGTTGTTTGTGCTTTTTGTCTGCCGCCATATTTTTAGCAGCCCTTGTGGTTGTCTGCAAATGCACCCTAACAATACCCAGACAGTGTGACAGTGACACGTCCCCTTGGCCAGGCCAGACCATCCTGGATAAGCCCCATCTTGAAATCCCATCTCCAAAAGTCCGGAGCGATGGGATGCAATTTATCAGTTCACTTTTTCCATAGGAAAAAGCTCTTTTTCTTTAACTTCTATACGTCCTAAATTAGAACTCGTACATTCAGCTCAGGATAATCAAAGTAAGTCGTTCGTCTGGAGAGAAAATGTTTAGGTGGGATGTAGTGGCTTGTGAGACAGGAGTTGAATGAGAGGAAAGGAGGGGGAAGTAGACCATGTAGCTTGTGATGCTCCAAGATGTGTTCAGATCTTGTCTTGAATCTGCTCACTGCTGGAAGTCCAGGGACAGAAGAGAACATGTGTGGTCTTCATTGTGAACTGAGCTCTGTGTCTCAAGCGTGTTCCTCTTTGCAGCTCTACTCACGAAGTAGTTCCACTGATTGGTGTTCTTTCAATTCGCATTTTAATACTAGAGTTATTATTACTAGTTTATCTGAGAATAATTTATTTCAAACATATTTCTAGGATTTAACTCAGTTGTACAGCTTGGCATTTTACTGCACTACCTCAGGCTACAGAAGCAGATTTTTACCAAAGGCTGTCAGGCTGCTGAATATATAATATATTATTGTTGCCCTGGCATTACAAATATATTTACAAATTTATATTTATCTTTTACGTTAACATTCATATTTATTTATCTTTTATTTATCTCTATATTATCTTTTTATTTATTTTTCTATATTTTTTTTCTTCCGACAAACTTCATTTCGTTCTCCCTTGCACACCTGCTGAGCAAGGACGTATTACAGTAAAGGGTTCTGGATTCTTGAACTATGGGTAGTGTCAGTTTTAGAACATTCATCAAACGGCAAATATGTTTACATTTGGTAGGACGGGATCCAGACCGCCACGACCCTGCTCAGGATGAAGCGGTTAACAATAATGGATGAATGGATGGATGGACAGGGTAATAGACAAAAATATTAGGATAGAAAATGTAGTTCAATATAGGGAAGACACTTTTGGACGGATCTCAAAACAAAATCTAGCTTAGGGGTCTAAAGAACCCCGCGCCGGCCTCTTTTGAACTGCGGCTCCCTCTGTGAAAAAATAAATTTCGGATTTTGTGCGTAAGACCGTGTTGACTGGCTGCAGGAACTTCACAAAATAAAGGTTACTGTATGTTTAATTCTTTCAAAGTCATTACATGGCTCCCTCATGCATACGCCAATTACTAAGCCACACCTTTATGAATATGTAAATGATGCCAAAAGCCTCATTAGTTAGTAATTCATGCATTTTTCACGAATCTGAGGCATTCCCAAAGAGCAATGAAGACTTCTGCAACCAACAGAAGACGACTGACTATCCCTTAAATGTAACGTTGTTTTGTATGTGCTGATGTGACGGGGAGAGAAAAATATATATTCTTTTTGGGCGTTTTTTTCTTGGCTTAAATGGCACAAAACTCCTTTTCCACATGGGGTCTCGTGCAGTCCGTCATTATGACATTTGCGAAACTGGTTTCGTCGGTGACGGCGGAGCTGCTCCAGTATATAAATGTCAGACACTTTGACACGCTTCGGAAACCCGGCTCTACCTAACCGCACGTGCTCACAGTGTCCCTCGGAGCAAAGAGGAGACAATGGTTAGATGATTTCATCTTATGTATTATGTGTGAAATGTGAGCTGCTGAAGACACACTGGAAAAGGGGGGGGGGGAGGGATTTGCTGACTAAATAAATAATGTAATCCGGTCCATCTTACAACAGAACGAGTCGGGGCTCACTGGCTGCACTGCCAAGCCGGTTGAGATCCCAGCACAAAACATCTGTCAGTGCATCTGAATCCTCGTCCACCAGTGAATCTCTGATTCTAATTGCAGGGTCTGCTTTGCCCCTCGCAGCTGTAATTTATTTATGGCAGTCATATTTGTCCTTGATAATTGCTCTGATTTAAACAGTTGGAGCTTTAGGGTTACCGTACCTTTACAGGTGATTCTTGTCACATTAGCTGCCGCTGTCCAAGGCCTGCTGAAACTCCTGAGAGGGTGCGAATGTAGGCAGACTGCAGGACTAGACCTTCTTGCCCCAAACATTGCGGAGGATGTGGCAAACACCCGCAGAGGCTTCACTCGGCGTGTCAGTTGCATGCATGACTTTACTGTGATTTTTTGACGAATGCCTTGCTTTATGTAAGCGCCGAGCCACGTTGCCTTCTCTGCAGGGATCCTAGCAGCGAACCTCTTGGATGATGCCAGTTTGTTGCTGCTTTTTTATTTGCCTGGGAATATACTTTTATAAGTGGCAGTGAGACCGTTGCTGTAAACACAACTGTGCTCCAAGGAAAAGCTGTCCTGGGGCATGTGGAGCTGTGAATATAAAGCAAACGTTTGGGGAAGGGGGTTAAAAATATGCAAACAAATGTGCCGTTGTGTTAATGTCCGACAGGAGCGCGGTGTTAAGTCATCGCCCTGTGACGTTAGAATAATTTCGGCATTGAAAAACGGAGGAATTGGGTAACTTATATGTGGCTCCTTGGCTAACGTGTCGCCTTGAGATGTAGAACACAGGGCTCCTGCCAAGTCTGACCGTATCCCCAAGGTTCAGGATTCACTTTATTGTCATTTTGTCAGATGGACACAAAAGAATGAAATTCAGTTTCACCCGGACCACAGACAGCACGACTAAACAGGACAAGACAGACAGACTGAATGGATGAGCAGATGATCGATAAATAAAGAGTAAGTAGATAAGGTAAGATGAGAGGATCCGTGCAAACAGTCAGTAGTGATGACATTGGATGGGATGGTCAGTGGTGGTGGGGATCAGTTCCTACGCCGTCCAGAGTTCAGCAGCCTGACAGGCTCTTGCTGAGCCTGGCGGTGTTGCCCAGCAAGCTGTGATGTCATCCAGAAGTAAATAGTACAATTTTGTTTATTATTTTAAGCAAACCATATAATCCCATTTTACAGGATTTACTTGAAAGTGCAGTAGGTGCTGTGTGTTTGTCCAACTGGCAGCGACTCACCCCGCGTTTTTTTTACACTGTAGTAAAGGAATTATGGTTAAAAGGATCATACATCTCATTTACGATCCCCTGTGTTTGGTGCACTGGTTCAGATATTCTGTGTTTTAAGTGTTTGTAGGGCTGAAACCCGCAGCTGGATGATAGACCACACAAAGGAACACTTGCATTGGTATCTCACAAGTAAAGCAATTGCTGCGATTATCTTAGACGATTTTCTTGCGTGTGGTAATAGCTGCCAAACAATTCGGGGACAAAAAAGTAAATAAATAAATAAACCCCAGAATGTTCTGTTTCGGGCTTTGCAAAAGCAACACGTTTTGTATTCCCAACAACGAAAAGGTAATTCGCACGCAGATACGAACAAGCGGATTTTCGTAAACACTGCGCTACGATATAGATGGCAGCGTAAGGAAAATTTATTGTCGCGGTTCACATGGGGGATGAAAGAATGTGAAAGTCGTGAGAGCTGTGGAAGGTCTTTCAGCCTTCAAGCGTTTGCAGAACTGAAAAGCCGCGCTGAAATCTGTTTGTACAGTACGGTGACTTTTGACACGCTCTCACGCATCGGGAGATGCAGGAGGTGCGTCCGCTTCGGTCCCTCCTGCAGGAGAGCAGCTTTAGGGCGACGCCACCAGCGATGGCCAAGATGTCTCCACGAGAAGCTGCTTCGGTTCGCTGTTGCACCCTCTTTCTTGCTCTCTCTCTCTCTCACTGCCTTTAGATTCTAGTTAAGAAGATTGACACACTAATAAACTAATGTTAATTACATGTACTTTGAAATTCTTCGTTCTGTTCCCTCCATCTTGGGCATCCAGGAACTGGTGGCTTATTAAATCATTTGCTGCTCCTGGGTGATCTCCTTTTGAAACCGAGTCTGACCCTTCGGGCACAATTTATTTTTATTTTAAAAATGATTTTTACCAGCAAATTTTGCTTTGGTTCAAGAGAATTATAAATCATTATTACATGGGCAGACACTTCAAACATTTTGTAAAAAGCTTTCTGTTAGATGAGGCATCAAAGAAAATGTAACACTGGCATGCATCCATTCATTAATACAGCTTGGGCATGCTAATATTATTAACATTCTCCTCAAAGACAGCACTGTTTCATGAAAGGCTTTTGTTGCATTGTGAAGGAGGGGTGCCATCAATGTTGCATCACAAGAAATGCCAGAACCTTTTTGTAAACTATTACCGCCAAGATTTCAAACTTGGTGCATCTTTTTTGACAAGCGACGTGTAATAACCCAGGTTACGGACCCATTAAGTGATGTACTTTTAAAGAAATTCCTCCTTTAAAAATAAAAGTTAAAGAGTGAGTATTATAAAATTACCCCGTTCGATTTAATTTAGTTCAATTAAATTAAGTGCCGTTTTACTTGCTGTTTCCAGCAAAAAAAAAAAAAAGCTTTTCCTTAAGAACTGTGGGGAAAATGACAATAATCTGCTATTGATGGTACTATTAGTGAAGTCCAGCAACCCTTGCAGGGCAAGTTAGTCGTAAATGGTGATAAAAGACACAAGTTTGTCAGTAAAAATAAGAATGTGCTGTTTTAATTTGTAAAATCCGCCTCAGGTCCATATTTCTGCGTGTCTCTCAGAAAGATTCCTACAGAATTCCATAGTTATATCAGTCTTTTAAATTTAATTGAATTGCATTGAAAACCAAAGAAAAGGGGTTAATGAAAAAGCACATTTTCTGTTGGACTGTAAAGGCCTTGATTTCTTTTTTAATGTTGTCATTTAATTAAATATCACATATTGGACAAATGATGAACCACAGGGGAAAAGAAAAAACGTCAGTTTGTTCACAGCAAAGGCGTAGTCGCAACCTTGATCAATGTAATTGTGCAGTTCTGTAGTTCTAAAGTTGTTAAGAATTGCATTGTTGAAGTCTTCTAAGGGTTCTGTGTATGACCCATGGCACAAATACTGGTCCAGACATCAATTACTATTGTACAATTGCATAGCCTTGTATCTTAAGCTCATTTAGCCAGAGATAAAATAAAAAACACAGCAAAGCAGTTCAATACCCCTAACCAAGGGTGTCAGTGCTTTTGAGCTTCCGTGCAACTGTAAATTCAATGTGTCTCATTAATGTAATGTTTCCTTTATGTATATTGGCTATTTTTTTCGACCAAAAAAAAATTATATCAACAACATTCAAAATAACAGTGACATCTCTGTTGCAATTAAAATTATCAATTTGATGGGAGAATGAAGCCGCTACGTTGTTACGTCTCTTAATGCTACCTGTAAATTATTTCAACGATATTTGACAAAATATTTTATAAATGAGGATGTTTCACCACATTTTTCACGCGGATGGGAAATGTAATTGGATTTTTTTTTAAGTAAAGACTCATTAAACATTAGTTATCCATTTATAACGTTTGGTGAGAAATAATAAGTCAGCCCTCAATCGCTTTTTACTGAAGTCAGACAGTAACACAGAATATGCGAATATTGTTTTTTTTTTTTTTTTTTTTTTGGTACTTGGAATTTCAGCAAGTCACAGGGGGATCTTGAATGCTTACCATATCAGAACAGATCATACATTACCACTGACAATGTGGTGAAATGGACTATAAAATATTAACAATAATAATATCTGTCATGTCAGCAAAAGCCGGCTATAGTAATTCCCTCTGTACCATAAATGCAAGTGTAGCGTTTCGTCTTTCCAAGATTATGGTCATTTCTGCACTTTAATACTTTGCATTCTGGCCTGGATATGCAATTTAAATTTTAGTACAAGGATCAAAGAATCAAAGTATAAAGAAGAAAGGATTTGAGATTATAATGAAAGTAATTATTTTCCAGTTTACTGCCTTTGCTGCTAAAAGAGGTTTTCATTTTAAGAATTTGCAAATGTTTCCACTGTGGTTTCGGCTGAATTACAAAAAAAAAAAAAAAGGTTCTGCAAACGTAAATGGGCAATTTCCCAAAGTATAGGTGACCAAAATGCTGAAGAAAAGAGAGTTATTGACGTCGCTCAAGTAACTCACGTCCCTCAACAAAAGTGCCTGAACTCCAAGGCGTCAAAAATGTGGTCGTTTTTTTAAACTCGCAAACTAATTTTCACGTCTGCTCTGGTAAGCTAAACACAGCAGTGTGTTTTGCATTAAACTCCTGATATGAAAAAGCTTTACCGTAGTCTTTGACACAGTAATGCAGTTTTCCCAAAGTCTTTCTTTTCAATCCCAATCCCACTTTTAACTGGGTGTAACGATATGGTTTAAATTATAATAGACCTCCTCTGGAACAGCTGTGTGTGCAGCGGTTCGTTCTCATTCGGTTACTCAACCCACAAGTACGCATGGTATTATTGCTAACCTTTAGAATGGACGGTTTGGACCGACAGGAGTCTCGCGCTGCACTCGAGCAACAGTTCCCCAACTCGGCGATGACTTGCTCCGTTGCCATGATGTTATTGCTTTCGGATGACTGTCACGTGTAAATTATTTGTTTTCACTTCGGAGAAAAGCATGCCTTTACATCGAACCTGCAAATTCGTTTCAGAAATGAACCTAATAACAGCGCTATGTTTTTCCTGAACTAAATCATCGTCGGGGCCGAGTCCATCCTTGCACGGATCCTTACCGTCCACACGAAAGGAAGAGGAGGGCTTGTGTTATTATTGTTTTGGGGTGGGGTGGGGCTAGAGCCTCTACAATCTCTGAGGATTGTCGTAGGCCCAGCATTGGAGATGGTGTTGAATTTCACTGTGTTGGGTGATACTCCGTTGTCCAGTGTGGGGTTCAGCTGGAGTAGAGGTCATCGGGTGGGGTCCATCTGCTGAGCCATGGTTTCAAGGTAGCACTACCTGTACACCGGCTGAGGTTGAAATACCCAAAACACCCCGTGGTCTCCGGTTGCACGATTGATGCTGTGACATCATGTGAGGGTCGAGGTTCGCTTTGTTGCCATTCTGCCTTATACAGGTATGCAAGAGAGAATGAAATATAGTTCCTCCTGGACCACGGTGCCCTGCATACACCATGAAAAGAGGTAATTGGTAGGACGGGTAAATAAATAGATAAGAAGTTGGAGATGAGAAAATAACTGGGCGTTTACAGTAAGTAGATGCAGCAAACATTACAGCGCAAACGGTCGACAGTTCTGTCGATGGTGGTGATACAGCAGGTTGGCGGTCAGTTCCGGCACTGTCCGGAATTCAGCATTTTGACAGCCTGCGGTAAAAAAACTGCGCGTATTTATTTAATGTACCTGATCCATTTCTCCAAGGTGGCTTACAGTGTCACACGTCGTGTTTGTATACCGCGCTCTTGTAATTATTTATCCATGTGTACAGCTGGGTAATTTGTACAGTATAATACAGGGGTAATACTGTGGGAGCTGTGGTTGGAACCCTGGTCCGTCGAGGGGCGGTAACACCGCCGTACCGGCTGCCCCCTGGAGAGGAGGAAACCACTATTGGAAGTGTGAGGTGTTGTCACCTGTGACGGGTAAATCAAGATCCGTACATAACGCAGCTTTGTGAAATGTAATTGTATTTACAGAAACATGGATTAGTGTATTTGGAAATGAGTAGCAGATGTGTAGTTGCGCTCAAATTGCATCCTTCTTGTTTTATGGTTAAAAACTGGGAGATGCAGGTTTTTGCCACCATACCATGTATACGCCGGTTTACCACAGTACACAAGCCAGGCTGAGCTGAGACAGACTGCCAGGAAAGCACCTCGACACCCACTCCGACGTACCTTTCGGGGTTTGGCATGCGTTAGATTTAAAACGTCTCCATGAAGTTTGTTGAACATGAAAATGTAGAGAAATACAGTTCCTCTGGAAAAAAGACGACAGTAGTAAATGCTATAATTTAACGATAAAGCTTTACACGCGTGTGAATGCACATGCATATCTCAGTACCTTTTTATTAATTGAAATCGACTTGTTTCACTCATTAAGCTTCCTTTTGCAATTGCGAGAAGATGAGCTCATCGCAGTCCTACAGTAGTTCTCTAACCTGGATTCTGTAAGCAGCTCGGCCAAATAAGGAAACAATTACAGGATGCTGGCTTGCAAAGTGGCTCCTTAAGCCAAATCAGTTAATCAAATCTTTTTTTTTTTTTAATTCGGGTGAAACACATTTAGAGAGGTTAGCCAAGTTATAAAACGATTCAATAATCAGAACATAACATTTCTTAAGTATTTCTCCAGACCGGAAATACGTGTTTTTTGTACGCGACGTGGATGTCGTCATATTTCTGCAATCACGCTGTCAACATTTTGCTAGCAAAATGAAAAAGAATGTTTTAAATATTTCGCTCTAGCTCCTCTTCAACTAGTTTTATTTTGAAGTTTGTAAAAGTCTCCGATTTTTTTTTTCTCAAGTCTTCGGTCATTGTGGGAGAACATCTGTGACGCTCCGGTTTTCGTCCTAGTACAAAATAACCCTTAAAAAAATAACAATAAAAAATGTGCTTACGTTCCAAATGTCACCGTAAGGTTGTCAAAAGGGGGTCAATGTGCAAGGCAGACATTTATTTGGGGGCACATTGGGAAGCGATTTCACTCCCCGCGCTTCAAAATTCATTTTCCACCCGTACGTTTGCAAGGAGATGAATAAAACGCAGCAGCAAAATGATTTGAAATTCATCGCGGCTGCCATTGATCAGCCCTGCGCCGGCGGTCTGTCATGTCGCGTCAGGCGGGACGAGGACTGTTCGAGCTAAACGACTGGTAAGCGCGCCTCAAGCTCAAGCGGTGCGTCTTTAAATGTTTTCTACTCCTGCGACCCCCCGTCAGACAAAATCCAGGAATTCCGCCCGAACGTCCATGGGGCTCGTAGCCGCAACGCCGGCGTTGAGGGTGGCGCGGGAAATTCGCGCCTATGAGAGAAGCCCTTTAAGACGGGGCGATATTACTTTGAAATAAGGAGCGACGAGGAGGAGAAGGTACTGGAAGCTTGTAAACTAAGGTTAGGGTTAAACGTTAGCAACGAAAGAAGAAGAAAATATTAAGAAAAAAAGTTAAACTAGAAAAGGCAACCACCTGCAGGAAACAGATGGGTGTGTAAGAAACGTGAACGCGGCGCGTTGTGGTGTTTCACTTCTGGGGTGGAAAAAAAACCAAATTAAAACAGCGAGAAGGCAGAGAAAATATAACCTCTGCAGGGTATTTTTCTCTCCAACAAAGGCGTCTTGTTCTCCAAGATGTGCTTTATCTTTCGAACACTCAATAATACCTCGATGAAAGACTGCAGTAAATTCTAGTATATTAAAGCCACCCCCAGAAAAGGGGGGCTGAAGGGCCTCTCAAAGTAACACACGAAAAATATGAGGCGCAAGAATGACTTTTGCCTTCCTTTTTATTTTTAATCCCGATTATTTGGCCAAAAATTTCAGACGCGATTTGAAACAGGCTTGTGAGTTTGTTACTGATATTTACGTGCTTTTCTTTATAAAGGTTAAAGCAAAATACAAAGAATGCAAGTACACAGCTTTCCAGGTTGAGGAGTTTTATTTTTATTATTTTTTTTCCTGAATAAATAAAAACCTAACTAACTTCTGAGGCAGTCGGGTTGATATATTGCAAGGTTGGTAGTTGAAGAGTGTGATGCAGATTTTATTGCATGTGGATTGTTTTAAAAAGTCATATTGTGTAGTGGTTTGACCGGTGTGTTTGGCCACATCGCACATGTTTTTTTCACGGAGTCGGGGAGTTTGGGTCGGCTCTGGTGCGGCTTTACACCTGTGGCCAGAACGGCCTTCTTCCGTCACCGCGTTCACATCTGCTTAGGTGTTATATCATTTTTTAACGGTGTAAATCTTACCTTATCAGCCCCCATAAACTCACTTCTGAGGAGAAGCTCACACTTTTACTACAAAGTTTAAGAGACACTACACTGTCCCCACCAAACTCCACACTGCGTCTTCTGCCCATGTTGTTTTTTTAGGGCTAAACATGCAATAACCTCCAGACTGAGATGTGGATCTCCTGCCACCTTGAAAGTGAGCTTGTGTCACGCAGCTGTCATGTTACCTCCAGGACAGACAAGCAGGCTCAGAAGTGTGTAAAGGAGCTAGTTGAGTTACCCGGTGCGGAAAGGTAAATAGTAGTAAGATTATATATCGCCGGTATGTAATCGGCGATCTGTATTATGTTGAAGTGGTTCATGAGTATTGTTTGTGCTGCTGAATGAGCAGATGCCACAGTCACTTGGAAATGTGGAAAGGAGATGAGCAGTAACAGAATATATATCCCCAAACTTCATAATCCTTACGTTAGTAAAGTGTCCATTAATGTGTGTGTCATGTATAACTCCATGTTGTCAATTTGGATCTTTTCCCCGTGTGTGTGTGTGTGAGAGAGGGAGAGGGAGAAGTGGTCCATCTGTCTTCATCTTGACAAATTAACTGGGAACTGCCTGGAGGCACACCTGACTGCAAAAATCTCACATAGAATGAAAAGTATTTTTGTCCCAAATTTTAAGTCTCTGGCTTGAAAAACTAACAACAAACAAAGACTGAGCTTTACAGATATTATATTTACAGATAAATCATTTTCAGCATGTGACTGTAGTCCAACTTTTAGTATGTGTCTGTTAGATATAAAAGGTTTGCAGTACATTTGGCATGTTTTAAACTGTGAAGCGAGAAGGATAAATAGTAATCGGTAGATAATGTAACTTTTTTGTGGCATGAACTAGATAGATATTTTTAAAACTCTTTTGAAATGTATAAATATTTTCGATGCTGGTTCGGTATAACCCCGTTCATCGTAAATATGACAAGTTGAAACATAGGTTATAAAAGAGTCAGTTATTTCCGGTATGACTTTGCAATTTATGTAAAAATATTTGCTAAAACGCTGAAAAAAATTTCCTTTAAAAGTAAATTGCAGAGTGAGGAGGGATTGGTGCCCTTGAATAAATAAATTAATTTCCTACACTGACTGGAGCCACGTCTGAATTGTTTAAATATTAAATTTTCCTAGTTCCCCTGCTCCTAGGCACAGGCAGAAGACCAAGGCGCAACGCTCAGAAATGTCCAAAGGCAGCGTGAGGATCTTCCTCTGATGTCGAGGTTGTTAGCTGGCCGGGCAGCGCTGCTGGTGGATGTTCTCCAGCTGGTGTTGGCTGTGCCAGCCAGTCGTTTGTCCACTTCGATTTTCTATCTGTTATCATTATTCCTTCGTCGAGGAGATGACGTTCCCGCCAAAAGTGGCCCACAGTCTCACACACTCGTACATCTGGATAATTTAACTGATGCGTTTCAGGCTAGGCACCTTTCTAAAGGGCACAACAGCAGGGACCCTCTTGCTCCGAGCCAGCAGGCTATAACACCAAATGCTTTTCATCACAGCTCCAGTTGGTCGATAGGTATCATAAATGAACTTGAATTTGTCAAGAAGTGTAGTTTCTTTACATTTTGGCCTTTAACCTCCAGCTTTCCAAACCGTACAACATACATGTGCTGAAGCAAGACTAAAAAGAAATGGATTGAAGCAAAGAAGTGACTGCGGACCTGAAGACCACAAGTTGTCATAAGAATGTTTTATTAAATACTTTTAAGCACTTTTTAAACTGTATTTTTCAAAATTTGTCAAAATTTAATGTGCGGTGTGAGACATATTCGTCATTTTAACAGTGTTAAACAGAATCAATATGGGCCTCTACTTGGCCAGACAGAAGGCTCCTGAGCTCAACTGGAGAAGACACTACATAGGGTTTAAACCTTTATAATGAGCCACGGGGAGCCGGGTGTCTGGTCCGGTTACTTTTATCTCCTCAAACCAGGACAGGCCAGGAGGGACCGGCGTGGAAGCACAGAAGAAGCACATGTTTTTCCTCGGCTCAAAGTATGCGTCCTCCCTGTCCGGGCCCAGCGCTGCTCCTCCTCCCCCTCCTCTCGACGTCTTGCTCGCGGAGGAGTCCTCGCCGCTTGCGGAAATGTGACGTGCGCTCGTCCGTCGGCAAAGGCCTCGGCACAAGCAGCTTCTCCAAGTCGCACAGACCTGTGTTCCTCAGCTCTCCTGAAAGTCCTGGCCTCTCGGCGTTCCCAACACTCTCTTCCCGATGCTTCTCTTTGGAGGACTACCCCGTGACATTAGCGGAACAATTAATTTCACATGCACTTAAACCGTGTTTCCGTGCTTGTCGAGAAATAACATAAATTCTCTAATAGGTGAAACTGATTTAGAAGCTGACTGTGTTTCCAGTTTGAGCAAAATTTAACTCGGTGTCTTGCAGGGATTTACAACAAAACACTGCAGTTTGCATAGCTGGGTTTTTGTTTGAAGAATAAATATGGATGGAGTTTGTGGTATACGACTTTGCTGACTATATTTAATGTTGTTAATTGCCTTGTGGTTATTTTAATTGTTGTTTTTTTTAACTGCATCCAAATTTTAAGGCAGAAGAAAATAAAAATGGTATGTGAAAACCATCGACTCATGAACCCAGTCAACCAAACTAATGAAGAAGTATCAAGCTGTACCATTTCACTGCTATTTTGCATATTTGCATTTGAGTGTTTGTTTGAAAATTATTGTACTGTGGCATGTGAGGAAGGTCTTTGCAGCATAAATGTCCGTGGGAAAAAAAAAAAAATACCTGGTGTTCAGCTTTTCTTACATTTGCATTGCATTGAGTTTAATGATAATAATGCATTGGAAATGCACTGCTAGGTTGGCTGTTAAATATGATGCGCAAAACAGAAAATCTTCCTTACGCATTTGGTATAATTTCACTTTTTTCCCCTATGTGAACCGGCTGGTTTGGGATGCAAAAAAAAAAAAAAAAAAAATTAAAGTGTAAATGGCCTTACCGTTTTCCAGTAAACCTTACTACGACACGACCATTTCCCACTTTCCCAACTGGCGCTGGACATCTGATAGCCTTTCCACATAATTCTTCTAAAATAAAGCCTTCGTCTCGTGAGCTGGGCATCGCAGAATAATCACGGCCCTGCCAAACACGCAAGACGTTTAAAAATGTACGTAAACGGCAGGAAGCGTGTAGCGTAAGGAGGAAAGAAAGAGGAGAAGTTTTCCATTCTTCTTGCCGATCCTTCCATTGTCACTTACATTTGGCTTTGGTTAAGCGCTCGCCCCAGGCGCCTACAGGCCTGTAAGCGAGCCAGCAGTAATTTAGTTTATAGAGATCATATGGCAAGGAAAGAGCGTTTGAAAGACAGAACTCCGAGGACCGTTTTTGATTAATACGATTTGAGCCGTCATTTATTCTTTTCCTGTCGCAAAAGCGACACCCTGCAGCACACGTGCCGGTCGAGGAGGAGCGGCAGCGAGCGCTCGGGTTCGACTACAATATGGCCACTGTTTTCACACATCTCGGGTTGCGTTTCCTAACGGGGGGAAAAAGGCAACTCTGTAAACGATCCAAATGTGGGCAGGAAACCACACAGAGTGAAGGTTGCCTTTGTCATTAACAATTAATGTAACCGCCGCGCCCGGGATGGGCTGCCGCTCGACTGAAGTCTCATTAGAACGTCAGGCTGGAAAGGAAGGGAATTTAAAAAAAAAAAAAAAGTGGGAGCCAGTTGGGTTTGGGGCGCGTTCGCGAGTTGCGTCTCTGTGGAAGGAGCGCAGGCTCAGGTTTACCGCGGTTATACTCCTCGCAAATCCCATGCAAGGCGCTTCCAGCGCAGAGGTGGAATAGCGGCAAGTCCACTCCAGCGGTCGGACGTTGGGCTTTGCGAAGCCGTGCTCCCGGCGTAACTGCAACAGCAGCTTGTCCGGTGACGACCGGCTCCAGTTGACCCCCCCTCCCCCCCCACACACATATACATCTAATGCCAGTCCTTGTTAATGTGACCAAAATGTCATCAAGTCATTTAATGCCCCTTAATAGTGTTGTATCGTTTACGTTCCTGAACTGAGTGGAAATGGATCCCATCTGGGGATTTTTGGAAGCCTAAAAAGTGGGGAAAAGAAGTTGACAGGCTATTTAGATGTGCCACTTCAGTTCGCATTAGCGTGCGCGACTTCAGCAGCCAGAGCAAGCCAAAGCGAGGCCAGATTTCAGGTGGCGTTCCTCAGGCCCTGCAGCAACGGATCACTTACCTCAGGAAATCAAAGTCAATCATGAAGTATCTGGCCTGGAGAGGAGCCCAGAAGGCTTGGGAGAGAAGTGTGAAACCTGCAGAAAGACAGAGAGACCCATTGAAGAAATCCATTACAGGCCAAGAGGCTGGAGAGTATGAAAAGAGCTGTCTTGTTAAATACGCCAGCTGATAAAACCCCGCCGGGGGTGTCGCTCGCGGATCGATGAGACCCGGGAAGAGTTATCAGTACCGTTCCGGCTGGCGATGTTTGCCGTCGCCCCCATTTCTCTGCTTTTGAGATGCGCTCCGCCAAGCGCAAATCTGAATTTCCCATCAACATTCTAGTTCAAAGCTTGAGTGCAACTTTCCCAGTTCCTGACATTCAACATACTTTGCATATTGTCCAGACCCTCATTGACTGGCCAGTCAAAACTAAGGCTATTTTTGGGTTTTGGTTAACCTCATTTTTTTCTTCTGGAGAGTAAAAAAAAAAAAAAAACAATTTTGGGTTACTCTTTTGATAAAATGAAGTTGCCGGCGAAGACGAGTGACAAACTGTCCAGTGTCTCGAGATGTCAGATCCGCATATTATGAAAAGCGATCATATTTCTTTTTCTTTTTCTCCTCGCCCATATTCTTCTGATTTCATCAGTTTGTTACTTCACAGCAGACCTGATTTTAATTACGACTCAAACCATGTCCGGGTTAGTTTTACGCTTGTTGAACGTCTCTTAGATTCAAGACTTCTGCTGTTGTGTTTGCGCCCCTTGTGAGCTTTGCTCGTGCGTCAGGTTGCAAAAACGCCCGCGAGAAGCGAGTTATCGATTTGTCGTTGTTCGTATATTGTGGTGTCGTGGAAATGCTCCAGCTGGTCCCGTTCGCTTATGGCTGCTCTTAAGACGAGCCTTAGGTTCAAGTCCAGCCTTAAGCCCTGTTCAAGTCTTTGTGCACACAGACGCCTCAGGGGTCTGTCCTGCAGCGGCTACCAGTTCCTGCCGGCCGCTCTTAGTCCGCTGACCATTTAATCAGAGTGAATTTCCGAGACGGTAGATCTGTTTTTAACGTCGCTGATGTTTTCCCTTCCAAAGCTCCTCATTCCTTATCTGTTTCCTGCTGTCTTCTTGTGCTCCCGAAGAAGCCAAAGCAAGCTTCAAATTCCTCATGTTGGGATGAATTCACAAAGATAACTGACGTCTGCACTTTGAATTTGTTCTGGCTCCTGCTTTTTATTAAACGCGGAGACGTGTTTTATTCGACCGATTTTGTAATGCCCCTTAAACGGACGTCTTTGGAGCGTTTTAAAAAATATTCAAGGCAAGTTATTTTCCCCACTTCTTGCTAGTTTAAAAAAAACATAAAAAGTCGTACACATTCGGAATGAGGTATAAAACGTAAAAAGCGAAAATGAACTGTAACAAAAATCAGTGCTGCTAGCATAGGTAGTTGCCCTGTGTGTAGAAGGTGTGTGTAGAACTTGCTTAAGTGAATTATGTTATCTTACTTTTCACTGTGGTTAACAGCATTAATAAATCTACTAATGAAATTCAGGCAGATGTCTATTGAATGGGCGTCTAACCAGTGGTGAAATTACAGTTTTATTTCATAATTGAATAATGGATAGAATGATATACGGGGACGCTGCATTTTGGCAAGCCGGTGGCCACAATTCCCCCTCCCGCGCAAGAGCTGCAGCTCTGGTTTTAATGACGAACTTGAACTCGCTTTAAAGACGGAATTAGTCTGACGAAAGGCAGAGGATGTCCGACTCGCCGAAGTCGGGGAGTCGCGGCAAAAACGGGGGAAACAAAGGCCATATTTTTTGTTTGTTTGCGGCACCCAGATGGGGGGTGGGGTGGGGGGTGACATCACGGAGCCACAGAGCTTGGCTGGAGCCACCAGCAGCCCTTTGTCCTTTGGCTAACTCAGCCAGAGCTTTTTGATATGGAAGCCACTACTTCCCGCGTGACTGTGGCACAGGACGCCAGAGAGGAGTCTTTCCGTTCACTGGAACGCCGTCAGCCTGGGAAACGGGCCGTTTTAATCGGCATTGTTGAGCCTTTCGCGCTAAACGGCACCGCTTTGGCAGAATGACTCGGCCTTATGAAGAAGTCTAGGAGTTGGAGGGGTTCTGGTGCTTGGTGGGCTCTGTGGCTAAATATAAGGGCTGGACGGTGGGGTAATTCAGTTTTCTTTTTTTTTAAATGCGTTCTTTCTAACATGATTTAAATTAGAAACAGTCCCACGAATGTTTCACTGCTCATTGTTTGGATAAACACACAAAACCCAAATGATTTGCGCCAGCAGATGCTGGTGAGATGGGTGTGTAAGCGCGTGTTTGTCTGGTTACCGTAGACGGTGGATTTATTGAAGAAATGTCTTGATAACTCATGTTCTCCTGGGGAATTAGAGGGCCCCCTCCCTCGAGTCTAATCGCACACGTACTTGAGTGTCATAGAAGCCTGAAAGATATTATTGCCGCCTTGGTAATTTTCTGCCTAGGTTTCTGCTCTTGGGTTTTGGCTGCCGTTGGGCTATTTCTAAAGAAAACACTTTATCATCATTTACTCGTAATTTAAAGACGCTGCCGCACCACGCCGAAATCTCTGACAATTCAAAGTATTGTACGCAGGGTAATAAAAGCACTTTTGGAATGGACAAACGCGATTTCGGCCTGCAAAGAACGAAAATTGTTCCTAAAACCCAAACGAGAACTTTGGCAGGTGACCACAGTTTGTCTTGCTGTGTTTCCAAATCGCTTTACTTCAAGCCCACTGAAATATTTATAGCGCGAGGACCCCAGTGAATAGCAAACTGCGCAGGAACTTTGGGAGAACAAGCCCAAGGTGCCAAATCGTTCCTTGAGCCTGTTGTGTAAATTTTTTTTTTTTCCTTCTCATTTTTATGTGTGTCTTCTGGCACCGTGATTAGTGTACATTTTAATTTGGAACAACACGATTCGGTCTTATATTAACGTATAGGAGTCGCCCCCACGCCCAAGTGTAACGTGTTCTCGGAAATCGGTCCGGAAGGCGAAATCCCGTAAATCAAAGACGTAGTTAGAACTACGGCACAAACTTTGAAAATTCCCCCGGGCTCAGCTCTGCGTTACCCATAAATCCAAAAAAAAAAACACTTATATATGGCCTTCAGTTTTAAATAATTTCACTCATATAGTCAAAAACTTGTGTATCGAGGGATACCTTCTATGTTTTCAATACCAAACCGTTCTGCTGCAATCGGAAAAATGAGAGAAACGTTCGCATTTGATCAGTTTTCTATCGACCGCTTGTCCTGTGCAGAGTTGCAGTGGTTTAGATGTATACGGCAGGCACCCCTTGGATGGGACACCAGTCCAGTGCAGGGAAAACACAGTTATTCACACTCTAAACACAATATAGTCACCAGTTCACCTAAAACACACCTTTGGACTGTGGGGAGAAAGTGGAGCATCTGGAGGAAACGCCACACTGACTGAGCCTGGATTCAACTCCGCTTCCCCTCCAATGTCCTCTGTGGCTCTAAATGTGTGTTTCGGGTGTTTTGCTTAGCAGCTCCAACACTCCTCTCGTGTTGGACGTCCCTCAGCAAGACACGCCTCTCGGTGCAGCCGTTTGACCCTCGAGGACCCCAACGGCGGCCAGCAAGGGACAGCCCCTTGCAGGGGTTCACGATGGAGGGAGACACTTTGGGCAGTTTAAACCCTTCACCCCCCCATGGGGATTGCAGACAGTCGCTGTGCTGTACGGTCCATTGCTGTTGTCACATTTGGGTTTGTGAGGCTCTGACTTTGCGCTGAGCTACAGGCCAGCTGAACATTTCCGCCAGCTGTGACTCAGCAGCCAAACACTCCAGTTCTTCTGAGTATCTGCCGTGCTATCAGCACGGGGGTTTCATCTGACGGAAGATCTTCTCCCGGTCGGGCTCTTCTTTGTCGTGATAATTTGACAGACGACAAATGGCTCCGCTCTCCCCAAAATGATCCATGCTTCCCGTTCCAGAAAATGGGTCCCTGTTGATGGTGTAGCGTGAAACTGTAAACTTAGACACATTAGAGCGCTGGAGACTCGGTGCGCATTCGTTTAGCTCTGGCCATGCCTGCATTAGCAGACATTTGAAGGAATGTGTAATTCAAAACATTTGGTTGTATCACGGTCCAAAAATAACAAGGCTCACTGTGTTAACCGGCTACGTTGTAGTCGCAGTCACAAAACAGGTCCCTTGTCGTTTCCCCGCAAATGGAACAGATGGGGGGGATAAACCTCAGACACGCTTTGAAACAGTAAAAATACAGTGACATCAGGGGCATGTTAAAAATACACGAGGCCGACACACTATGAGGTTTCTCCCAAAATCCAATTTATATCCAACGGTTGTCACCCGGCTTGGGGCTGTAGTTAATATATGGGAGAATTTCTGACCTCTTATTGGAATTTAATGCAAGATACCTGAAAATCAGGTTTACTTTGTCTTTACGAAGCAAACAGGGTTCACCTTTTGGGGGACGGGTGTAGATTTGCTGAACCGAGGAGGCGGGCGCTTTGGTAAGGAGTCTAGAATTTGAGAAAGTTCCTTAAGGAGATCAGCTAAGCAGTACGACAGAGGATTTAAGATGCGTGAGTTCTTTATAAACCTGGCGTACATTTCCACTCCATTTTTATATTGAAAAACTGTTTTTCACTCCGTTTAAAAAAAAAAAAAAAAACTCGGTAGCTGCTCAGAGAAGCCGACGTGGAACTGGCAGCAGAGGGTCTCCGTATATCCACTCACACGGGGACTGTCGCAGGGACATGAAGGAAGTCACAGCCGTTCACTGATGCTGGAAGTGAGCGGTTCACTTTGCCCATTTTCAGTATGAAGGTATAAAACAGGGGAAAAGGTTGTGCTGACTGTCGTGTTGAAATCGAACACTTGCACGTGAAATTGATCCATTGCTGTTTCTTGCTTCTGAGCCCTCAGGATATAGACATAAGTGTTTAAAGAGATGTTTCCAAAACATCACTTACGTAAAATAAGAACAGTCTACGGACACGGTACCTGTGCGGGTTTGTTTTTCCCTCGGCGGGAGCTTTATTTCCTTTGGCTCAGAGGGTCTGGACACCTTACACGGGGGGCCTGATACTCAAGACACTGCGGCCATTTGTTTTAATTACAGAAACTGGAAAAACACACGACTAACACAGAGCACCACCTGCATTTCAAAATTGGACTTGATTTTTTTTTTGGGGGGGGGGATGTGAACAAAAAAGGCATTGTCGCCAGGGCTGGGTCAGTAGTGCCAGCCCAGGGCTCTAGAACATTCCGTGGTGTCACACAATACTCTGTCAGTTTCCTGCTGGAATTGCCGGGCCAGAATGGGGGATCGTGCCAGCGAGCAGTGGGTGGGGGGTCTGGATGTTGCGTTCAGCACCCACCCAACTCCCCCTCTATTTTTTTTTTTAAAAAAAAGTTGATTATTCCATATTTTAACCAAAAACATTCACATCCCTCTAACAAAGCCAGTGTATGTTATCCCATTTATTTATTGTCACACTATATGACCAGATGTAATTTCAGGCGAACACGGCTGGCTGTGCCCCCCCCCTCCTCGCCAGATATTACAGTGAGGCTATTCATGGTGCTGAATGGGCATTGGCGTGGGGCTTCCTGGTCCGGCTGAGAGACGACCGGACGCCTGTCAGAAGGACCCAGCAGACGTCCGTTGTGCAGGGAAGGGAAAAAGAGGGCGTCTGCGAGGTTTATCAAGTGCACAGAGAACGTAGTAACGTGCGGGGCGTTGCCAATGAAATCACTCACCTGCCCCAGCGTGGGGTCTTAATGTGGGCCCTTCTGCGTGGAGGGCAGCGGCATGCCAGAAGACGCCCTGGTGGTTTGGGCAGAATGAAAAGTAGTCCTTGGCTGTGGTGTGTTAGCACTCCGGAGAGGGGTGGGGGGCAGACCGGACCGGATTATCCGTCCTGAAGGTGACGGTTGCGGGAGGGGGGTTGTCCCCGAGAGCTGTGTGAGCTCCTTCTGCCAGCCAGCTCTACGCAGGTCAGAGAAACCCCCAACCCCCTCGATCCCAGGTGATGTCTTACTTCTGCTGAAGCCCTCAGCTTGCCGTCGGACACGTTTGTTCCGAGGCCGAACCTTTGCGGCGCAGCTGCGGAAACCCGTCGCAAAACCCTTTTGGCTGCTAGCGTTTCTGAGACGGAAGCCCTGCCTTTTAAGGACTTTTGCATTTTCATTTGCACCCCCCCCCCCAAAAAAACAAGAAAAAGATCTAAACTAAACTTCCTGAAAGGGCTGTGGCATGTTAAAGTACTCTTCATTCACATTTCTTTTCCTTTTCAAGCCATTTGTGGTATAAACAGGATAATGAACCTCTTAGTAACTTTATGGCAGCCGGGGGTTAAAAAAAAAAAAAAAAGCAAAGCAGTTTTCTGAACTTTTGGCACAGTAGCTCATGCGGTGCGTTGTAATTAATTTTTCATTTGTTTAGCAAACTTGCCTTTTACGGAAAGTTGCGACGTTCGCGATGAGGAGAAGAGCGAGACCTGGAGGGCAACAAGTGCCGCGGTTCAACCTGTAATGTCTTGTGCCGAAACGTGACCGCGGTGCACGGCGGGCCCCGTTTTTCAGACGCGCACGCATTTCTTTTGCTCTGCAGAAGCCTGACTTGGTATAATTAAATAGATGGGATGTGTAGTACGGTCCATTTTTAAGCCCTATTTCTCTGTCTGAATGTGCTCTGCTGGCGAGCGATGAGCAAATTGAATTTAACAGTTGTCACCATGGTACAGTCCATCTGTGTTTAGGTTTTATTGGATCTGTGGCCTTGGTGCTTTCATTTTTCTCCCTCCACTTGCCAGCCTGCTCTAATTTAATGTGGCTGCTGGTGAAAATGATAAAAGTTCTGGATGTAAGGGGAAATATCCAGTTCTATTTTGTATTGCTGTTTTTGTGTTGTTATTTGTGCAGGTTTCACGGTCAGGCCGGGCCTGTGCACAATTCTGTGGAGCAGCCGCTCATCTGGGGCTTTTATTTTTATTTCCACGTGTAATAATAATAATAATAATAATAATAATAATAATAATAATAAACATTTCATGGTAAGGTGCAGTATACCAGCTCCCGGTCATAACAACAGTTGAATTCCGAATTTTTGAATATACACAATATCTTCCAGTTGCGTTTTTAAAAAATGTATTTTCTTGACTTTTCTGTTTCCTAAAGTTTCGGCACAGTGAACACGAGCTGTTTCTGTGCCCCCAGGAAGCAAGAGGAGAATCCACTCAAGACACGACACCTGTCCACCACACGCACCCGCACTCTCGCAGAGCGAATTAACAAACCTGAAACACACATCTCTGGACTGTGAGAGGAAACCCAGATTTGATCCTGCACCCTAACAACCCGAGAACTGTGAGGGTGCAGCTCTACCCACTGCAACACCATCCCACGCTAGTGTTTTTATCTATTATTGGCAATATCTACAACTTTTACACAGTCCCACCTGTAAATAAATCAAAGGAAGATTATCATTAACCTTTTATTAATTGTATTTTCGTTGTAAAAGTGACTCAAAGTGACACAAAAGTGACACAAACCCACTTCTGGTCTTTCCCGTTTCCTCGAGCGGAGGAGCAACTGTGCGAAACCTGTCAGCTTCCGAATAGCTGGGACGGAGGACCTTACGCTGGTGTTTGCTGAGTCTCTAACACAACATAGAAACACATATAGTAGCGTTTGCAACAAAAAGGGGGAAAAAAATGACACGCACGTTTTTTTTTTAGAATCCAAATGATCGTCAACAGTACAAACCGATCATTTCAGCTTTTGTTGAGTGTTACGGTCATAAACATATCATCCTTTCATACGGATGGGAGAAGATGTCATCCGTCACACGCAGCTTCTGGTTTAAGCAAGGTAAACACGCCTTTCATTGAATGTTTCGCTGAATATCTGAGCATCTTTCTACCGTCTACAATTTGTTTTTGCCCGAATGATTGCTGTAAGTCAGAAGCAGAGTCGACGGGAAACACATTGACCTCAGGAAAAAATATAGAATCTATTTAACACCAAAGTTCACTGTTGCACTGTCAGCACTCGCACCACTGCTGGAAAAGTAATAATATATCACAAACGTGCACCTGCTCTTTATTAAGAAAGTAAACTTTCCAAGTCCCGGTTCGACACGGAGCAAGGAGCACTATTTATCTTGAGGAAAGATGTTCAGACTTAGCAGGGGAAAAGGCTCCCTCTCTGGCCGTGGAAACGCGCCAGACTCTTAAGTAAATCTTACAATAACAAATCAATTATAGATGCACAAAAACATTAGTTTCCATTCCATTGATCTATTTAGACTAGAAACGGATCGCAGTTTACATTAACAAGCATGGATATGTGCCTTGTAAATATGTAGCCGAAAGGTTCTGCGTCTAACAAATATGTGTTTTGTTGTTTTTGGCAGCAAAGGTATATAAATAAACATAAAACATCTTCTCGCTGCAGAACACGTCTCAGAATTGTACTTCTCAATATGTCCGTTTTATAGAATCTCACCGTGTTGCTAGGAAAGTTTTTTCACACGGCAGTCGCCTGTATTGAAAATGAAATATTATTATTATTATTATTATTGGAAGAAGAATAATATTGATTTCAGGCACCACTTTTGCTGTGGCTGTTTTTTTTTACCAAAGTAGCGACACTGTTATTAACCCATTATTTAAATTTCATATCACGTGTAAAACCAGAAGGCGGAAGGGATGTATAAGCGGGTTTTGAGGCTCATCTGTTTGTATGTCCTGCAATGTGGTGTTTCTGCCGTTTGTCCATTTCTGGAAAAGTCCGTCCTCCTTCGCGACACCCACGTGAGATGCGGTGGGAGAGGTCGGCGGGGTGGCGAGGGCCTGATTTTGTGTCCCAGGACTGTGGCGTTCTTCTCCAAGTCGGAAGCGGGATCAGACGGCAGCTCGGCGCGTCCCGATGTCCCCGAGGTGTGCGACTGGAGACGCTTCGTACGAGGGGGCGGATCTCCAGAGTCGAACCCCAGGCTGTAATTAAGCGAATTGTGATTCAACAATGAAGTCATAATAATGTGATTTAGCTGGAAGTAACACAGCCAGCCGCTCACATTAGGAGGTGTGATCACATCCTTTCTGCTGGGTTCTGTACTCGCTCGACGCCAACCTGTTTGTCACCTAAGCTGCGGGGAAGCCTGGCACGGCAGCAGGGTGGTGGCTCGCTGCCATTCGGGGAGTACGGAGGGGGTCACGGAGCACACACATCGCGCTGTTGCCCTCCGGCCCGCTCACCCCATGTTCCTTAACCTACCTAAAAGAAGCGACGGCACGTCTAGGGAGCAGAGCAAAAAAGACACGTGCGACTCCTCGCCATCCTGCACCGCACCTTGGGGAAGTGCGCCCTCAGCGGCTGAGGGTCTGGAGCACAGCACAGACCCCCTTTGTGAGGAGCCATCCGCTGTCGCCGAGTCAGGGAAACAGAAACGGCCCTGTTTGCAAACCTGGCGTTTGTTTGCTTCTTAACCGGCTTTTCACCTCCGCTTCTGACCGTTTGGGGAGGAAGGAGCATCTGAGACAGGGTTTGTTACCCAGAATTTTCCGCGTATTTTAAAATGCCTATTCCAACTTGCGCAATAACAGAGTGTAGAATGAGGAAAACGTAGTCATTCAAACTGTTGGGCGCGTTTCAGCGCAAACGGTTTCTCACTATTAAAGATGACAGATGTGAGCAAACCGCAAGTTTAAGTCCGAAACAGCAGGGACGGAGGTTTTTTTTGTTGTTTTTCTTTCCCCCCCGAGGATGATTATTCTGTCATATTTCACTGAAAGAAGCACAGATATCGTAGTAAAGACGTGAACGACGAGAGCCCCTCTCGAACGTTGCCCGCGTACACGCGGCGAGGAGCGGCGCCTGAGAGGGCACTTAGAAACCGACACGCTGTTTACGGCACTTTGCTGAGCGCTAAAGCGGGACGGCGAGCGCTTCGGCCCGCGCCGAGCCGTTTTCCTCGCCTTCTCCTCACGCACAAATCCAGGGCGACGCATCTGCCAAGGCGACCGCCGGCGAACAATCTGAGTTGACGTTTCGTTTTCTAAATGCGGCGGTACGAAAACCCGCCGCACCTCTCCGGCCCAAGTCTATTTTTAACGCGCGCGTCAATTCGCCATCGTCTGCGAACGACACGTTTGCTAACCTGCCTTTCGCTCACCCATTTCAGTTACAAGCACATGCATAAACATCAGCTGGCTCACATTGATAGTCATTGGCACGGACAGATTTACAGCGCTCACAACACGGGGGTTCTCAAATATCGCTGCGCCTAAGGCACTTTGACAAATGTGCGTGTGCATGTGTGTGTGTGTATGCGCGCGTGTGGATGCTTATGGGCAGAAAGGTGCCAGCAATAATAGATCGAGGCTAAAACAAAGAGCGCCGCACGACACAGCAATTCCCCAGGATGCCCGCAGACTCCCCCGCTCGATCGGCGCAGTCTAACTTTCCGCCACGTTTACCGTCAAAGGGGGGCGCGGGGGTCGTCGTGCCGCCTTCGCGACCGGATTATCACGCCGCCTCCCGTAGCATCTGCACCCTGTCATACATCATTCCATTCATTTCTAGTTAATTTGAGTCTAATATCTGCTTACGCGCAGGGCCAGATGTCGCGATAGACTGTGGCATAGAAAGTTTGGGAGCAGGAGTTTGCACGGTGCAAGGGAATTTCACTCCGGGTAGCCTCCCGTGTCTGGGGCGGGAACTGGGCTGTGTTTTATCTCGCTCATTGATATGTATAGTGGTTTCATGGTTTTTAATATTGGCTTTTTTTACTGTCAGTGCACACAGAAATCATCTATAGCCATCAAAATCTGACAAGGTCCCTGTGGGCAAGCCTGAAGATGTTTTCTTTCCCCGAGTTTCAATAGGCCTGTTTACAAGACGAACCCGTCCTGCATAAATTTCAGAGGCGAAGGGAAAAAAAAAAAAAAAAAAAAAGAGGGAGGGGTGTGTGAGTGTGGGGGGGGGCAGGGGGCTGGATTGGAAGACCCAGTTTGCAGCTTGGGGATCACCGACTAAAGCACATAAAACAAATGAAATGTGAAATGAATGTCTGTCTTCATTAGAATTCCCCCGAACTCAGGTTCGCTCCCAGTGCCGGTGCACACGAGCCGGTGTTATTATTTTTTCGAAGGGAGGAAACAAAGCGGCACTTTCGGATTAATTCGGAAGAGGAGATCAAAGCCGGCGCTTGCTTGCATGTTTGGTTAGACAGTCATCAATAAGTAAATAATCCCGGGTGTAATGCTAACTGCTCTGCAGTTAACATACAGGGGCAGGGACCCTGATTTATTCCACATTGTAATGATTTCCTCGCATTTTCTACTTCGTCGGATTTCCCGTGAGCCACGTGTGGAGAGCAGGAGTGGGATCGCTTCACGTGTTGCGATGAAGCGAAATCGGAACGTATTCGGAAGCATCCGCTCGGTGCGGATAACTGCTTGTCCGACGCGTGGTCACCGCAGTGTGGAGCCCATCCTGGAAGCGTCAGGATCGGCTCGAGGTTCACCAGATGGCACCACAGTGCACCTGAAACACCCTGGCAACTTGGAGACTCTGCTGGTTTTGAGTGAGAATCAAACCTACATCGGAACCCCCAGCCCAGGAGCTACGAGCCGCCAGCGTTGCTCCCTGTGCTGCCGGACGTCTCGTACGCAGAAATACCCGAGAATCGGCTCGGCTGACACTTCCTCATCATTACCTAGGTGGGGACAAGAAGCACCTGTAAGATGGCTGAAGGGCGCGAACCCATTCCGCACGACTGTGTGTCACTTTGGAGAAAAGTGTCCGCCAAATGCGTAATTGCAAAAGTAGTCCGGTGCCAGGCTGCATTACCCCCCTGCCTGTACTCTGGTGCTGTTTCTTCATCCCTCGGGTGCAGCTGCAGCAGTTGTTCACCCAGGACCTTCACCACCCTCCTAGCCCTCAGAATCCCTCAAAAACTCAAAATACGTGAAATCGCTTTCGCGTCGGCGTCGCAGGTTGCGGAAAATCGCTCCGGCGTAACGGCGGCAGCTTCGGCAGTAACGGACTGAGCAGTTCTTTATAAGCTCCTGGCGTCTGTTAACTAGAACAATTAAATGTGACAAGACAAGTGAAAATGTGTTCCTTTCGAGGGCTTGTTGAGCGTGAGACACTTGTTCACAGTCTGAGGAACAGCCTCAGAACTGGCAGCAGGTGACGTACGTCTTGATGTCGCACTCGTGGTTTGAACGGCAGTGATTTCCTAATGAGCGGCGAGGTAATATCCTTGTCAATGGACACGTCTCCCGTTCGACGATCACGTCTTGTGTGGTCCTGTTGGCCCAGCTGGAAGATGAAGGTCTCGCTCGCTGAGCAAAAGGAAATCTCTGCTCCCCATTTCCCATCATCAGCGCGGCGTGTGTCTCTGTGGGCTGGCCTCTGTTGTTTTGGATTGAACAACAGCCCATTCCTCCTTTCCAAAATAAGTGGCCTTATCCTGGCTGATGGAAGGAAAGCATGGGCTGGAGCACAAGGAGCCATAGGAGAACGATGGGAATGCGGGGAGTGAATTTCAGTCCACGTGAGCCTCTTCTCCTCGTCGTATGGCCTCTTCTTCTTGGATTGTCAGTGGAGCCTGCAGTCAAAAGGACTGGAGCCACTAAGGTCTTGAGTGTTGAAAAAGGAAACCTTGAAGAAGGCCCACCGCAGACCATCTTTTCTATCTGCTTCTGTGATCATTTTTTACACAAAAGGTAATGACAACAACCAAACTCTCGTTGGCTTTGGTTATTTCGACACGTCCTGTATCACGCACGGCATTGAGGAGGGGTTACCTCGTAATTAAGTGATCTTCTTAGCGGCTTTAATATAGTTCATGCTCTGAATAAAGGGGATCTAAAGCGGAAGAGATGCATTAATGGAAAGCAGTGGGCTTCTCGTAAGCGGCTGGTGAAATCAGGTTAATGTAAACACTCTTCACATGCTGCCGGTTGGCTTCGATTGTGTGTTATCTGCTGCGGGTCATATGGTCAATTGCGCCGAGTTCCTGCGGGTTTTATTACACGGGCGGAGTGGCTCGGCCCTCTCGGAGGGAAGCACTGCATACCTTCGGGGTCAGACAGAGCCACGATGGCTGTCTGACTCGGCTCCTGTTTCAGGACAGGCCGGGTTGGGATCATTCAGTTGGGCTAGACCCCTTGCAGCCAAACACATGGACGGAAAGAGGACGCGACCATTAGCTGCAGGTTGACGGCACGGAGTTTGAGAAGTTTGCAGAAGCGGTCGGAGACGGCGATTCGTTTCTCTGCTCGGAAGCTACCGGGTCTGCTCTTGCAACGCTTGTAGCAAGCAAGGGAGGAGTCGAGTCGAAGCTGCGGAGTTGACCGTAAGGCCAGTTGGGACCAGTCAGGCTGAATTGGAGGCAATCCGCCGCCCACCATTCACAAACGCTGGGCTGTACCCCCTTCTTCTGCCCAGAATGGGAGCGCAGATGCTTTGCAGGGCGTAAGGGTCGTGTCGCAGCTGACGGCACGACAGCCGGGTCGGGAGCTCGACCGCGGAACAACGGCTTTTAATTACAGAACGGCGCCGTGGGCCTCTGAGGCCGTGTCTTCTGATAGATGGGTGTAGAGCTAAAAGAAGAGCCGGGCGCTCAAATCGTTGAGGGTTTTTGTGTGGCGAGGCGGGCGGGGCAGGTGACAGACACGTGACCTACGGGTTCCACCGGCGCCATTAGACCTTTCATTTAACTGCGGCGGTGGCGGCCGGCAGCGGATGCCTTTCTCGACGTGCCCGGGCCACGAGAATAGCACCGGCAAATGTTCAGCAGGAGCGTGGAGTAGGAGAAGTTGGGAAAAGCGCACGAAGCGCTGAGGGAAATCAAAGAGGAGGCAAGAAGGTCCTAGGTGACTAATGACATGAGACGCAACCAAAATGGTTAGCAGTTTCTGCACAACATACTTTGTCGGAATACTAATTCCGCTGCGTTTCTTTGCCCTACAGCAAGCTATGGCTTCTTTCTACAGGTAGCTGCTTCTACGCTTGTGCAGAAGGTCAAACGTTGAGGTGTTTCTGAATTTCAACCAGGCGAATTAAACGCATCAGGCCAATAACGCCTTGGTGATGCTCGGAATCGTACACTTATCACGCACAGGCAGGCGCGTGTATACGAGCGTATGCAAATAACGCGGCGGGCGGTGAAGTTCTGCTCCCGGGAAGTGGAGAAAATGACACCGAAATGTCCAAAAAACGAGTGTCGGATTGATTTGTATGGCACAGCTTCATCACTGCTGAAGAATAGCACGAAATAACGTGGTAATTATGTTCCGAATAATGGTGCCGGGCTTGAAACCTGGTCAAAGTGTTGATACCAAGAGAAGGCGGATTTTTTTGCTATTTTTTGAAATCACATTAAATTACACATCGGGCCTGTCATTTGAGATGAGCTGCGGAAATGGAGAACCGCCGTGCCGTTTCCGAGGGCGACCGCCTCTTTCTCTAAACTGCACTTGTGCCGGACGTCTCGTCCGTCGCCTCGGGGGCCAGCAGGAACAACTGCTATTCTATTCAATGAAATGAAATGTCTTTAGAATGGATCCAGTTCTATTCTCTGTCTTATTGCATAGTACATTAATGATACACTCCGACTACTTCTCAAATAAATAATTCAGTGTAAATTCCAGCCCCCGAGTCCCTTGAAAAAGCACATATCTGACACGGGAGAGATTGGGAGATTGGCCGCGAGCTCCGGCTTGGCTCCGTCTGGCCGTCGACGCCGTTTTAGCCGGGAAGCCGTAATGAGAGCGAACTGTCAGGGAGCTGATCTGAGAGAGGTGCCCCGAGCGTCTCCGATTCCGGCAGCTCGGACGGTGGGAATCTGGGATGCCGCGGTAGGAGCCCGGCTCCGGGAGTGACACGCACAAATGGAAGAGAAAGAGGAGCTGGCGGGAGGGGGTGGGGGGGGGGGGTGTGGTGACAGTTGGACACAGAAATATAAATGTCTGAAACGGTCATTATTATTTCATACGAATGCCTTTTTTTTTTTTTTGCTTAAAAAATTTAAGCTGCAGAGGCCTGTACCGACGCTGCGTATGTCGGGCGAAAGCCGGGGGGACCACAGATGATTTAACTAGAGGAGGAGAGCGTATGTTAAAACCACATGCGCAACAGCTAGCAGTAAACAGTAAATATGTGGTAAACTTGGCAGAACACTGCATTTTCTGAGGAGTGCGCAGCCAATTCCTGCACAACAAAGAGGGGGCAATTTTTTTCCTTCTTTGTAGCTTCACTCTTCAGAGTCACCGCAAGCGTGTGTGTGTGTGTGTGTGTGTGTGTGTTTCTGTCCCCCCCCCCCAGAGTCTGGATGAATTCTTTATCAGGGCTGAAAATAAGAAACGGCTTTTTTTCTTTCTTTTCTTTTCTTTTTTTTTGTTATAACATTCATATTTTAATAACAGTGGTCCAGCGCCTAATGAAGTTTGTTAGGTTGTTGTTTACTTGGAAGCCTTTGAAGAGTGAGTCACCACTGAGAACTGTATCTATTAAAACAGCTGTAATTTTGCAAAAACCGCAGAAAATTTCGTTGCAAACTCTCTCTTTAATAAGACGTTATATGCGACCTTTATCGCCATGCATGTGAACTTTATTTTGGAGTCTGCGATATTAGAAAAGGTAAATGATACAATCTATCTTTACAAATATGAGATGTATAAATACGCAGCCGGTAAGATTAAGTGTAGCTTTAATGCTGTAATATATGCGTTTGGAGAGGGAATATTTTATCACTGGGCGCTGTTTACAAAAGATCTGCGGCCGAGAAGCACCTTCAGCTGACTGATGGCTGAAAAGCAGCAGGTGAAATTTCAGTGTTTTGACCAAACCTGCTGTTAATGTTTACGCTGGACTTTACACCAGGTGGTTGCGTGTTTGCGGGAGCGTCGCTTTACCCCGGTCAGGAGCGGTAGGACGCAGAAGAAAGCGCCCATCCCGCTGGTGACGGCTGGGGCGAGTGACGGTAAAGCTCAGGTAAACATGGTTAAAGCTGCTTCTCTGTGGTTTTCTCTGCCCTACAGGTTTCGCTCAGGACCGCTGGAGAGCTCCTCCAGGACGCCGGCTGAAGGATAAATGTGAGCTCCTGCACTGGACAGTCCACTCGGGCACGGACCACCCCGGTCGCCCTTCCTCTGTCTCGCCACACCTGCCTTGCGACCGCCGGCGGAGCCGGACGGCGAAGCCGGCAGACGGACGGTCCGAAGGGTCGGCGACCGCCGTGCCGAGCGAACCGCGGAGGCGAGTCGAGGAGTTCCGGCTCACGCGGTGGCGCTGCTTTCGGGAACGCCGTTGTCGCACGGTGCCGGTCTTTTCCAGTCTTAAACACGTCTGCGCACTTCTGTCTTTTTAATTCCTCCCCGCCGGGCCCCCGCCACGTCTCCCAGATCTCCCCTCTTACCGACGGCACCGGCCCGCGCCGTTCTTCAGCCGGCAGCGACCGTCGGGTCGAAAGTGACCGCTGGCACATGAAAAACCAACAAAAAAAAAAGGTGCCCCGTTTCTGTTTGAGCGAAATCGCGCGGCGTCCGCAACTTTGATGTGTATATCCTTGATTTATTCGGCCCATAGTGCCACATTCCCCCTGTGATGTGTGGGATTAATTAGGTGGAATGGGCATGTACCCGTTAAAATCATAATACTAATTTACCCAATGCACTGTGGCGTCGCTGTGGGTGGCAGCGGCGGGCCCCGCTTTAGCGTGGGGTGGGGGGACCCGCTTCGCTAACACGTCAGCTAATGCAGTCAACACAAAATAAATTGAAAGCCCAGGAAGCCGTGCAGGCTGCTTCAAACCAAACTCATTAATGATAATAAAATAAATCACCGCGCATGAAACCCCTGGGCAAGGCCAGATTAGACCCCGAGTTCACTTTTTCATCAGTGCAGAAATGAGACTTGTTACATTATCAGCATACGCGGTGCCGCTTCCCGAAGCCGCGCGCCGTACAAATAGATGCATATGTTGATTGTTTGGACGTGCGTCAAGTCGAGTTTCCCAAGCAATTCATTAGAAAGTTCTGTCACCCTAATTATACATATGCGAGTCCTAATTAGACGGAACCAGGGGTGTTTTACAGGCGATCCTGCCGAATTTCTAAAAGTGCTTCATTACAGTGACATTTAGCCCACCATTAATGACAACTGTCTGCATTGTAATTACTTATCGGGACGGAGCTTTTCGCTATAAGTAGTCGGCTAACCTCTAGACTGCAGCTGCGGCGTTAGAGAGGGATGCGAGCGCAGTTTGTTTTCGGGGGGGGGGGGGGGGGGGCCCGCCCTTTTTAANNGGGGGGGGGGGGGGGGGGGGGGGGGTCCGGCCTTTTTAAATACCCGGCAGAAATGTTACAAATGAGCTTTGGTGTCGGTCAGTTTTTTATTTTTTTCCCCTCCCCTCCCCTCCCCGTGCGGACAGTAGCTGTTTAAAAAAGCAAAAGGGGGCGAGTGGCACCATCGCGCCCTCCGTTTCGGCGGTTTTGTCGCCTGGCAGAAGGAAGGACCCCCCCTTCCCGTGCGGTGCGTCAGGTGGAGAGCTGGGATTTCCGGGGAATGCGGCCCCCCCACGCACCTGGGCTGCTGAGCTAGCATTGTTCCCCCACCCAGAGGAACGCAAAGGGCCACTTTTTTTTTTTTTCAACGTCTTCTTTTAAACAGAAAAAGAAACAAGGCAGGAACGCCAAACTGCGCTGAAATTTAAACACCGTTATACCTATTTATGCTTTGGAACAAACAGCGGGGAGCCGTATTATACACAGTTGTCCACATAATTTAGTGATGCTTGTTGGGAGCAGCACAATAAAGCGGAGGAGACGGCTTTCCTGTTTACAGGAGCGACAGATGCCGTCCGGCTTATGCAGCAACTCATCCTGGTCACACATCGGCTCACGTTAGGTCTCTCTGCGGCCACGTAAGGTTTCTTTTTTCTTTTTTTAAAATTCTGACGGATTGATTCTTTGACCCAGACTTTCAGACTGCGCCGACTCTCCTTCTCGCTCTTTATCGGTGGGATAAAAAGAAAGCCGTTTCTCGAGCTGAAGCACGAGGCCCGCGTAAAGCGGACGGCGGGGTGCTCGCGGGTCACACGGAACGTTTCTCCGCGGGGAGCGAGGCGGCTTACGGCGCACTCGCTGTCGTGCGGGACGCGTCGCCGCGCCACCTCGATTTGCCAAAGTAATCCGTTCCCAAAAGCGGTGCGCATACCGAAATGCGGAAATGAAGAGGCTGCGGATCGAGGGAGGCCTGGTCACTGCTGGTGGCAGGTGTTAAACGGCGGTGCGTAGTTAACAACGGCCGACTATCGAAAATAGCGTACATCAAACCCTCGACAGGATCAATTTATGGAAAGGAGGGGAAACGTGAATTAATTCCCAGTGTTCGGTTTGGGGCTCGCTGTGTTGTGACGCCACAGGAAGGTGTGTGTGTGTGTGTGTGTGTGTGTGTGTGTGTGTGTGTGTGTGTGTGTGTCAGACAGAAGAGAGATTTGCTCACTACTTGATTGTTTAATATGAAAAAGGATGAGGCTGAAGGAGGGGTGTGTGTGTTTCCCCACCAGAGGGTCCAGGAACTGGCATGTAGAGAACCCGGCTGCAGCGTTAAGGTGTGTGACTGTGTTTGTTTCCCCTCCACTGTGTGTAAGTGGGGGTTTCTGTGTGTGTATCCATACAGACAGGCTGTTTGTTTTCCTCTGGCGGGTTCATTTCTTCACAATGTGCCCGGAGCAATCGGAACGCCACCCCTCAGCGCCGCTTGTGCTCCCTGGTTACACACACACACACACACACACACACACACACACACACACGCACACACTCAACAAAATAAACACCAACAATTAGACCCGCCGGTTAAATTCGGTTTAAGCGTAAGCGTCCATCTGGAGAGCTGGACCCCTGTGGCCCTCGATGGTTTCGTGGCAAAACACTCGCAGTCTTTCATAATCTCCTCTTCAGTGCAGGTGAGTAAGAAGGGAGGGACAAAGGTGTCACCTCACCCCGAGAAGCCCATTGGAGCGGCGCTACCGAAGTGCGCGCACAGCGAACTGACCGCTCCAGCGGTCAAACCACACGCAGGTTTCCGAACGCCCCCCCCCCCCTCCAGCCAGCGTGTCTCCTGGCTGACTTCTGTGCAGCTTATGAAAATATGACGAATGTGTTCCATTAGAGAATTCGTGCTCATAAAGCAGCGCAATAACGTCGTGTGAAAGACAAAGACAAAACGTGTCGGGTGACGTGTGTCGACGTTTCGCACGGCGGCGACTTCCAGAAGGGCCTCTGAAAAACGAGCCCTCTTGGCGAGAGCGCGGCAGAGAAAGGTCTAGATTTCCTCACAAGTACATCGAAACATTAGTTTTTTTCCCTCTGAAAACAAATTATAACATCTTTCATTAAAAAATGACATAATTAGAATAAATATATAAATTACACTACGGTGGTAAGTCTGTTTGAAAACACAGTATTGGATCCTTCATAAAAATTATATAAAAATAATAATCATTGCGAGTTTTAATAAATATGTCCAATAAATGCAATGTTTGTGTCAGGTCTTTTTTATGGTAATGCTTTAAAAACCTGACATAAAATATATATTATCTGATTCTGATGTGTAGTAATTTTTAGACGATAAAATAGGCCAGAACGTTAAATTAATAATCCTATATTATTAAAACATTTATTACAAGGATTTTGCTTATAATTGTGTTATACGGCAATAAATAATTTGAGCTCGTTCCGCTCCCGGGGGGACCACCTCTCGTCGGAGATGCAGGACGCGGCGGTAAACACATCACGCTCCCACACACACTTTCACACACAGCCTGTACGCTGCTTCGGAGGGGTCCTACTCATCTGTAAACAAGCGCTTACAGCACGAACACAGTGATTTACACATCTTTACCCTGATAATACACCACAAGCCAGGTAAACCGGACAGGTACTGGGCGGGGTGATGACAGTGATTTACCGCAAAATACCATAAGAGTCATACCTTGCACCTGTACTTGATGGTGTGTCACGGTTATTCCCTGTGATCTGAAGCCAATAGTGTACCAAATAATACATTCTAAAAAGAAAAATAATTATTTCTGGTATCACTCTATTGATTTTGTTTTTTTTTTAAAAATCAGGATTTACCTTCTGGTTTTAAGTTCAGCAATTTCCACTTTTGCTGACAATTATTTATCTGGCTTTCCTCCAAGGCGGTTCACACGATTTCGTACGATGATCCATCAGTTTTTACTGCTGCATTTCAGAGTAAGTCCCTCTCCATAGGGTATTACAGCAGGGGTTGGGGTCTGAACCCACGTTCTTTTTACTGGAAGGCAACAGCTTTAGCGACTACACTCCCCCACCGCTCGCTTCAATATTCTCAAATAAATGTGTAAATAAATAAATGTACACATTGTGTAGTAAAAGGGCAGCAGTACAAAGATGGATGAGATCTGGTCAGTTTTTTTTTTAAATTATTTATTTTCAGAGCCCAGGGTTTGTATTGTGTGGGAGGAAGGGGGGGGCGGGGGTCCTGCTATAGGAACTAGAGGATTTTCCAGTAAATGCTCATGCAGAGCACCCCTCAAATTTTTAATTCTATACGTAAAGGGCTCAGCCGCTTTAATGCTGTAATGACTGCCGAAAATCTCCTTGCTGGAAAAGCGCGGCCCCCCCAGAAGGATGAGGGTTTAAGGGCTCCCTCTCCTGTGAGGAGTTTCCTCTCGGCACCCGCGTGTTTTTTCGACTTGCCACTCTGAGCCGTGCGACCCCATGTGGAGCGTGTTTGGCCTACCTGCGCCTTGACAACCAACCCCCCCCTTCCCATCTCACACACACACACACACACACACACACACACACACACACACACACACACACACACACACTGGTGTGAGCGAAAAAAGGCCATTTGCGCTTGTGTTAATCAATCCGGTGACAAGTCCGGCATTCACCATTAGCCCTGGAGTCATAAAATGGCACATAATTAAATAACCCCCATAATAGTGTGCCGAACACACACACACACACACACACACACACACACACACTCACACGCGCACGCGCGCCTGTCACTCAGTGCCGCTCTGTGGACGTGCTTTGTCCACCACGGGGGCAATGGGTTGTTTGGGTCTCCGTCACCCTGCTTGTGTGAATACTGTCTCAGAGTCGCAGCCATTCCTGCCCCCCCAATGCCATGGTTCTGGGGGGCACAGAGCACGTTCCCTTTTCTGCGGGCAGCCCGCTCCAGGCCTGCGGGCTGTCACCGGCCGTTTTCGGGACTCCTTATCAGAGCCGCCCCGTGCCGCCGGGCCGCGGATAATCGGCCGGCTCTGCCGGACGCCAGCAAGACGCGATAAAGCCTCCGCGGTGCTTCCACTCATTTTTCATGGATTCAGCTGCCGAACCTCCATTTATAGTGAATTAGTGCTTTGTGATGCATATTCAGGGACAATTTGTAAATATTTCTCCCTTTGTGTCCTGCGGTGTGATGACAGGATCACAGCAACAGAACAAGAGGCCCAGCAAGCCTGTGGACGCGGAGAAGAGGAGCGGGGAATGTTAAAGTAAACAGAATCCTAGCAAACAGCTTCGACGGCTGCTGGAAAAGTGTAAATCATGAGAGGATCTGTGCGAAATTAAAAGGTTGTTCTCCCCCCCCCCCCCCAAGTCAGCTTCAAGTTCAGGCCCCAGCTTAATTTTCGCAGCTGAAATTATATGTTAGAGAGAATACAGTGAGTGTTCATATCTATGAAAGGAAATTATACAAATAAACACATCATACAGCTTCAGCATTCAAAGTATCATCGATTCTCTATTTTTACCAGTTTTGTATGAAAGAATAGGATTTGGATTAAAAAGTGGCTTTTATATGATACATTTAGAATAAACAGAATAGGATTATTGCATTTGATTTGCAATATTGAATTTTGTTAATCTCCACGAACGATGTGAAACAGTGTATAAACTGAAGCCAAAAGGATTTATTGTTTATGTAGATATTACCTGTAAAAATCACACATCAATAGTGTAAATGGGATTTTTCTGCAAATGTAATGACGCCGGGGTTTTTATGTCTGAGTTGTTTATCGTCCGAGGGGGGGCAGGACAGCTGGTCCCTGGACAAAGTTTTTACCATAACACTGCACTCTTGTGCCTTTCTTGCACCGTAAAATCGTCGGCTGTCTAGATAGGAGGGGATTTTCAGAGAGGAGCATCTGCTCAGCAACTTAAGTAACTTGTTTGCAGAGGGAGGAAGACTTGTGGGTGCAATTCAATGGCTGGAGGGACAGAGCACAGACACACACACACACACACACACAGCTACACCTACATACACTCTGGGACTCAAGCAACTCAACACTTTCCAACTCCTCCTATCTCTTTCTCGCTCTTTAAAATTTAAATTTCATTCAAATTCACAGCACCTCTATTAGCATAACCCGGTTATCTTGTCATATATCACCAGAGATGTAAGTATACGTTACATAAAATAAAATGTTAAAACACAAGATGAGATCTTAGAAAAATTTTTAAAATCTGGGCACAGACCGTATAGCATCCACACAAACACACCCACAAGCACATTCGGATAATTAGGAGACATCAAATTTAAATGATAAACAGTGTTGCTCCGCCTGAAAGGCGCAGATTTAACTCGCTCTCAGCTTCCGTGTGAACCTCTCCTCTCCAGGAGGGACCAGGCAGGTACAGAGGCCAAGGTCAGGGCACCTGGCCTGAGGAGGCGCGCAGGTGTGTCACCCGCTGTCACTGCTGATCTCTTCTGTCCAGGACCCTCAGATGTCCTGTTGGCTCCTGCCTCACCTATCAGTTCTTCCCGGAAGGACCTCTTAGCTCCTGATCTCTCAGTGCGGTGCAGGTGCTCTTCAGTGCTCACCTGGGGCCTCTTCTTTAAGGTGACGATGTAGGGCTGTGCGACGTCATTCGCCATTACGGTTGCCCACCTGTGTCTGCGTGTCCCTCTGACAGAGCCAGGGTGGGAGGACCTCGGTGCCCTCGTGGTGTTCAGCGAGACCCCGGCTGGTGTTCACTACAGCCGCTTCTTGCCCTCGCGCCACCAGCCGCCAGTTGGCACGTAACCGTCAGCCGGGCTTTATTTGCATAGATCTGCAACTGCAACAGAGCCGCAGCGATTTGTCGCGCCGGCGATTGCGGCGGCTCGGCTTTTTGTCTCGGAGAAGCCGCGGCGGCACTGAGTGCGGGCAGCCATCTCTGCCCTCCTCCCCACCCCCCTGCCAGCCCCCCCGCCGCCCGCCGTCCGCCGTCCTGGCAGCTGTTTCCCCTCCCACTGCAACGCAGCGCTCCTCCCGCAGCAGGTCCCGCACCCCTGCGCATCCGCAGACCCACATGTCCTCGTCCCCCATCTCCACCAGGCCTTTCCTTGCGATCGTCCTCCGCGTCTGCACTTCGAGATCACGGCTCACCCCACCTACGTCCCCCGGCCTTGTCCGCGTCGCAATGGTGGACCGAGAAGCCATAGTTGAAAGCCACTTAATTCCCTGGAAGCGATTAGAAACGCTGTGTTTTGTTTGCTGTTTTTTTTTTTTTTTTTTTGCGCCGCCCGCCGCTATGTTTATCAGTATTTACATTTTCCCCTCTGTCACAAATATACATTTACATTTTCCCCTCTGTCACAAATATACATTTCTTTGCATGCAGCGCTCCCTAATAAAAGATATTTACTCGTATGATACAACAACATTAAACGGCATGTCTTTGCAGTAGTTTACACTGGCGAGTCAGTTCCACAAAAGAAACTTGTTCCCCCCTCTGCTGCTTCTGTGTGTTTTTTCCCCCCGTGCAAAGTATCGCAGTGCATCGCCATCTACTGGTGGCCCCCGTCAACTGCACCTCGTGTGGAGCAGCATTCAGACTCACCGTGTAAATTGGAATAGATCATTTAATGTTCCCTACATGCTTATTATTGACCAGGAATCCAATACCAGAGTTTGGGCAAATAAAATTCCTACCTCCCATAATTCAGATGTCTTTGGAGAAAGAAATTTGTACTTTTGTTGCCCTTGGCTGTAACAAAGGCTGCTTTTTTTCCCCTTTGATGAGCCAGTATGGATGACATAGGGCTAAATGTGGTATATATGCAATGCATAGTTCTGCATTCATTTGTTTTTTTTATTTTTACATTATGTGACTGCCTGGGCAGATGTTTACACTAACCAAAGCAACTGACTTAGACCATCACAAAGAGATGGTCATATTTACGTCCTCATTATGAGAGCAATTCTGAATAACGCCGTATGACCCGGCGCTCTTTCAAAATACATGTCAGCTCTCTTTGAAACTTCAGTTTTGTATGATTTTTGCTGAAGCTTTCGTGCAATTAAAGCTGATTTAGAGAAATGCAGTGTAATGAACACCAAATGTGCAGTGTATTCTGTGTGTGTGTGTGTGTGTGTGTGTGTGAGTGTGTAGGGGCGGTGGTTAGTTGACAACGATGTTCCAGTTGAAACTCACCTGCTTACATTATCTCATATTCTCTTATTGGTGAATTATGTTCATGTCCAACCAGCAGTGTTGTCGTGTGTGTGTGTGTGTGTGTGTGTGTGTGTGTGTGTGTGTGGGGTCCCCCCCTCTGGATCCCGTCAGAAATGCGTCCTCTCTCATCACATGGAGGAGAAGCTTCGCCACCGCAGACTGCAACCCGAGCGCGCGATTTGGGGAATTTCTGCTGAATATAGAACCAGTGTTTGTAACACTTGTGTTTTCTGCCCGCTTGAGCGAAGAGGTGAAAGTCTAGCAGGAGAAGTAGCAGGGGAGAGAGACGTTCACACTGCAGCGGGAGACACTGGAAGAGGAATTGATAAGTACGGTGTTTGTGCCCCCGCTTTGGTTCTGATGCACAGGGCAAAAAAAAAAACCATAATATACAAGTTGACAGCTTAGGGAGGAGAAAAGCCCTGCAGACTCCTGTGCCGCATGTTGAGACATTTGTGAGAAGAATATCAACGTTTCACATCTGTGCATTTTTTTTTTCTAATTGGGTGTGTTTTTAATGGAATAATTTCTGCGTGTCTCTTCCAGTGACACCCGGGGAGGCCTGCGAGGGTCCGGCCGGCGGTGGCGGCCGACAGGCAGGAGAAGCGGAATATGAAACTGTCTGCAGGAAGAGAGTGAAGGAACGGCCGCCAACTCCACTGGAAATATTTTGTCTCGTCGGCTTCCGCACGCCGCGTCACAGCGCCACGGTGCCCGCTTTAAGGTCTGACATCAGGGAGTCATTGATTTCAGGCCTAAATTTGACGCGCTTTGTGCCATTTGTCTTTTCGCTATATTGCAGCTTTGAAGTTGAAATCAGTCTTTGCATCCAGTATCAGTAAACACTCCAATGAAGGGTCACAGGGGTCCAAAGCTTGTCCCAGAAATACACACACACGCACACACGGAGGGAGATTTAGAGGCACCAATTCACCTGAAACACACGTCTTTGGACTCTAGGAGGGGATATGAGCACCGGGCGGGGGGGGGCGGGGGGGGGAGAGATGCAAGATGCAAACCTGTGTGTGCAATAGTGATGAAAATGAATAACAAAACATAAAAATAAATTAATAGATAACAGAAATCTTTTGTCAAACACCCCGGAACCCATTAGATGCCGTCTGCGGTGCGCCGTCTCCGCACTCGGCACAAAACTCCCTAAAAGACGACTCATGAAAGAATGCATGTGTTTTGGCCCTTTAATATTTGAAGAAGAGCACCTTGGACTTCAGTGCGTCCGTTATAATTGGTTGTCGTGTTCGGCGGGGATGAAGAAGTGCGGTTTGCCCGTATTGTGTGGTATTATGCATTCTGTTTAGCATTATGGATTTTCGTAACCCCAGTGTCCAGGCGCGCAGAAGAAAGGACTGTGCCATTGTGTTGCTCGCGTCCCGGCGGTCCTTGGCATCCATTGAGCCTTATAAAGGACTTTTCTGCATTCTCACTGCCCGAAGGCTGGTTCCGTAATCATATTAATGAGATCGGATGCATGAAAATGTGCTGGAGGAATGTGGATTAGGTGTGCAAAGGCAAGTCATACTAGCGCTACACCTATACTAATCTTGTGGCCTTGATCAGGGTACAGTAAATAAACCCCAAGGCCTCTTATTGATCAGCCTTGAATCCACTCTTAGAACGTGGCATCTGGTTAGTTACTATGAATGTTAGAGCTTGTTTGATGAATTATTTTATCAAACGCACAGCACATTAAGAATTTATTTTTAAATAAACAATTTTTTTTTCCTTACCGAGGGTCCTGGGCAAGTGGGTCTTTGTGTGGATCGCAGACTTACGGGTGCAGCCGGATCACGTCACGGAAGAGAGGCAGCGGTTCAATACGGACCGCGCGGCGGATCCTCCCACGGCTCATCCGGAATGTTCCATCGCGCTATCCCACAACCCGAGATTGTATCGGTAGCTTACATATCTGTATTTCTAGAAAAATATATACAATACCTTTAAATATTGATGCCCATTTTACTTCGTACTGTAAGAGAACAGCAGCTCCGGCGAGACTTTTTCCACAGTTCATCTTCGCAGTCCTTTACTGTACCGCGTGTCACGCCGCTTACAAATGTGACAGCAAGAGCAGACAAAAGGTCAGGGAAGCCAGTTGCGTCGCCGACTTTCCAAAAGTGTGTTTTTTGGCAGCAGCGGCTTGTAATTACACACTTTCTAAGGAACTGACTCGCATGACGTAACCAGCGAAAAGACAAAAAAAAAAAGAGCCGCTATTAGAATTAGATCATTTAGCCGTTTGTCACATCCGTTGATGACAGAGACTACAAACGCAGTCGTAGTGATTTTCCGTGTGTTGACCGAGCTGCTGACTCCTTCCCGGGAGGCCTGTGCTTCCCCGGGATTTTGTTCTCCTCGCACAGAAGACCCGCGTGAGGGCCTCTTCGACGCCGGAGCCTCTTTGGGCTTCTCTCACGCTGTCTGATCGAAGACGACTCACGTGTGTAAGCGAATACACGTGAGAAACGCCTCGCTGTGTACAAATGGAGGGAACCCACCACTTCGGCATCTCCTTCATCGACACGCGATCAGCTCTACAAACATCTAAACACACAGACATTCACTCCCGCCCCCAACCCCCCCCGAGAAATTTCAACAGGCGCTCGGTACAGACAGTTTGTGCGTGAATGACAAAGGCAGGATTACGATTACAAACACCGGATTATTGTGGAGGGAAACTGCTAAATGGGAACAGATGATCTGTGAGAGAAAAACAATAAGCCTGTTGGGTGCAGATGACTTCAGCTGTGGAACACAAGTTACAAGCTTGTTATTTCGGGTGGAGCATCTCAAGTGTGGCCTCAATACATATATTAAAATTTCATACTATGGGCGTAAAGTGCCAAGTGGCTGCGAAGGCTGTTTTTTAACTCGCCTTTGACGGTGGTGAGTCAGGCGACCTGTTGCATCTCCTCCGTCTTGGAATAACGGCGCGGCGTGGAAAGCGCGAGGAGAAACTGGCTTAGCGAGCAGCAGGCCGGCCGGCTGCCGAGGTCAGAGGCCAAAGAATCGCGATCAAAGGAAGCGGGCGAAGATTTTGGGAAAGACTGTCGATTTATCGAAACACGTGCTGGCAAACGTCAACTTTTCAACTCTTCCCGTTCGGGCGAAAACAACACCCTGCCGAAAATGTCTTCTCGAACAAAGTGTCGCGACGCAACGATACGGAGCAGCGAGGACTGAAGAAAGTATAGATCGTAGGAGCGTTTGTGTGTGCCGAGTCACGCTCTGACCCCGGCGATGGCTCTGCCAATGTCCACAACGCCTGGACACTGTCAAACTCCCACGCGACTTTGCTTAATTGCTGCCGCTTCCCCGAATACAAAGAAAATGTGGAATTGTCTAATCTGTCCGCTGGCCAATGAGATAAAGCAGATGCGACGTTTTGTCTCTTGTCCGGACATCCCATTCAAGAGCTAATATATCTGGGGAACTTGTAATGTAAACAGCAGTAATGGTTTAGGTGATAAGGGACGAGCATCAGAGGAAAATCGACTCCTCCGCTCCTTTGCGGAGAGTGGAAGTTGCCCCTCACCTCCTATCTGAGTCGCTCCGGATGCCACTGCTCCTTCCGCTGACCAGATCCTGTGATCAGCCTCAAAGGGTGGCATTGAAACAGATATTGAGGTGAAGAATGTCTCCTCTGCGGCAAAAGGCTTGTCAAAGTCTTGGCCACATTTCTGAATCACTAAAGTGTTATTCTATAATAATAGACTGCTTTAGTTTTTTGAGTGTCCCCATGGGTTTTTGAGGGTTTCAAGGTGTGAGTCTCATCACGTGACCTGGAGTTTCCACACACTCGCACCTCCTTGTCACCTCTCGGCCGAGCTCCTTCAGAACCCACAAGCACGGTGTCGAGGGGTCGGGCTCAGATGCTGGCCGACAACGTAGACCTGTTAAACGGTGACCGCCCTATGGAAGAGGGACGTCTCAAACAACAAGGTCCATCCTGCTATTTTAGCACTAATCTCGAATTCGGGAAGCAATGTTGAAACGGTAAGTCGCTATAACTTGTCCCATCCATCTGTCACCGGGCAGGAGGTCCCTCAGCCCAGTGTGCTCAGATGCATCAGTTAAGACAAGAAACAAGAGGTTTCTCCTCCTGCACCTTCGCATTCGTCCTAACAAACGCCAACAAAAGGCCGACTCTTTCAGTTTGGACAGACAAAAACCTACAGTAAAACTACTGTACTACTAGTACTAGGGGACGTAAATTCCGAGAATAAGCAACGCGGTCGACTTCGCTTTAGTGGACGGCCCTGGGGCTGGAGCTGCGGAATATCCAGGTAACCGCAGTCGTGTTTTGCATGCTGGAAATGACTGACTAAAACAAAGAATGGCCCATACAGTCACGTGAAAGTGTAAAACATCGCCGGTACCCTGTGCTACTCAGTGTGACAAGAAGCGTCGGAGAAAGTTGGAACGATGAGCAGATTCTCGGGAGTTTACTCATCCTGGAAAGATCTTTTCCAACCTTATTGTATAACATTTTGAAGGCCAAATCGGGGGCTGTTTGTAAGCAACAAACAAAAACAAATCAAAGTTTATGTCTTCTGCGTCGGTGCGATGAAATCACAGAAGAAGCCCGCAAAGATTCCACGGTGTGATGCTGAATAATGTAGACAAGTGAAGACCTCACACGGTATGAGAAATACTGCTCGCTGAGATTTCTCTCTTGCCGAGTTGCTCACGTGCTGCTTCTCCCAGCATTTCAAAAACACCCAGTGGCAACTGAGACTAACAAATCAGGGTATCATCAGACCCCCCCCCCCCCCCCGTCTCCGCTCTCTTCCTTTACTGCGTGGTCAACATTCGTGATGTGAAAATGCTCATTGCTTTGTCGTAAGTACATTTCGGCCTGCGGTTCCTCAAAGCCACTGGGTCTTTCGTTGAGTCTTCCAGCGGATTTGTCGGTTGTAACCACCGAAAAGCGGTGTATCTCAGTCTGGACCGAACATGGGGAAAAGCCTTGGTTTCTTCTACCTGACCACAACTGTTTTGTACAACAGACTGGTGTTGAAATCTCAAGTAAACTGGAAGATCTCCTGGAGGCGACCGTGTCTTACTGTGACGTCGCCGCCATGTTGTTGCGGAGGAAACACTGTGGGAACCTACAGGTACTCAGAAGACAGCTGCGTCCATGTATTATTATCAATGATGCTTTTTTAAAAAGTGTTTGACAACGTGAGGTTTGTACACTGAGCGACTCATGTTTGCCTATTTATGCCGCTGGGGGATTTTTATCAGCTCACAGGTACTGCAGCAGGAGGAGGGGTCCAAACCTGGGTCCTTCGGCACCCACTTTAGCTACAAGATCGGCCCTTAACCACCACTGGACTGCATCACCTTGACTGTGAGACCATGTGTGAATTATAAACTCAACTTGGATGCAGTCCTTCAAAATCTCACTAATCTGTCCAAAGACATCTGTGATATCTAGATGCCTCCAAACTCATGCTTTATTCCACGCTGTCCAAATCCCAAAACCATTTTCACTTATGACACCAGTGACCTCTAAAATAAACAGCTTGCAAAGTCTTACTGGCCACAGCAAGTCAGAAAGTTTTCTCCCAAGGCAACTCCAGATGGGTTGAGGACCCTGGGATAACGGATGGCGGATTGCTGTTTTTCCTCCGTTGTCTAAACTTGGTCAAGCGGCCTGGACCGCGGGAGAAATGCGCGTACCCTCGCTTGGCGAAGGAGACAATGGCCAGAAGCAGCGGCTGACCTCGGCTGAGAAGCCGCCCTGAGAACCCGTCGTATGGAATGCTTCCACAAGCTCTGCTCTCCATCAGCCCTGCACTCCCTCCCTTGCCGTCCACAAATAGACGGCGGGGCCACGAGATGCCTCCGTGATCCCAAACACCACAACTCGGCCGTGTTCCCAGGGTCTTTGTCCGTGAGTTGCTCTGATATCCCGAGCACCCCGGGTGGTTAACAACCTTACTTAAAGAAGAAAAAGAAAGAATTTAAAGAGTCATTAGGAACTGTTTTGGAACCGACCCATCGGTACTTTCATTTTTTTCCTCTACATTCTTCAAAAGAGTTGACATTGTTTCACTTCAGTTGGGTGAGGAATGAACGCTGCTTCGTAGACGCACATATTTCTGCTTCTGTCGCTCAGAGGAGATTTATGTTCATTTTCGTGGAGACAGGGTGTGGGAAAGGAGACAAGGAGGGAGAAGTACATGGAGCTGGAGAGAATAAACCCAAAGCAAGCTCCTGGTTGTCACCGAAACCTTGACGAACGATCGGCCCTGATACCGGTTCACAAGGCTGAGTCCAGAGAGCCCTGCAGCATTGGCATTCTAGAAGAGTCTTCTTTGCTCCGAACCAAACGTCCAGCGAAGACAACTCTCTATCTCTGCACGTTTCGTCGCAGCTCTTACGTGCACCAATCTACAGCTACACCAACGCAGCTTTGTGTGGGATCTCGACCCAGGAGCCGCTGCGTTAGCAGCTACCTCTCCGAAAGCCCCAGCGGCTTCAGTGGGGCACATTTCGAGATGATGTTTGCGTGTACGAGACCGAGCGAGACGCCGAGCTTATCTCTCTACGCTGAAATCTCGCCAGCAGGCAGAGCCATACATATTGTCCCGAAAGTTTGGTCCAAACACCACTTCACAGAAGCCCCTGAAGCTGCACATTTCTCTGCTTTGCTTTTTATCTTTGCAGTCCACGCTGAGGGCACGTGAGGTGACCCATCAGCTTGGTGGGACTTCGACAGCAAACACCCCACCGATGTCGGCTCTGAACCTCGTTCGTTTTTCGGTCACCCCCTTATACAGGCCGGAGCCTCGGTAAAGACGAATTTCAGAAGAACCCCTGAGAAATTATGTAATCAGGGTTACTTCACTTCTGTGGGGTCTGCGTCACCCTCACCATCACCTCAAGCAACCAATATCGTCCCCTTTGTCCCACGTCCGGCTCGAGGCGACGACATCTTTTCTGCATAGGCGTGAATGGGGGGGGGCTTTGCAACCGTACATATTTATCGATCCATTTGTCACGAATCAGTGCGCGTTTGTACCTCGTGTGTTCATCTGCCCCTACATCTCTCTCCGCTCAGCCGCTCTGTCCATGCGTCTACACAGGAGACCACCCCTCCCAGATAAATGTTTGATGCTCCTCCGAAACAACGCGTCCAATAGATTATGGGCACCGTCACTCAGTCCCATTCACCTTAGACTGCAGATCTGCATTTCCTTGCTCTATCGTGTGTCTTTGGGAGGGGGGGGGGCATAATTTAATACCCAAAAGTGACTGTCAAATAGTCTCCGCATTCAAATAACTATCAAAGGGTTTTTTCCCCAATCTGATGTGAAAGCATAAAGTGGGTCATGGGCTCCATCCACTGTAATGTCACAGTAAAAATTCACCAGCTTATCATTATTTAATCATGTTTTAATGGAAAAAAATCCCCCACTCCAAATATGGGCAAGCTTCCAAACTGAATTATTCTCTAATATGTTAAAAGCTGTAATTGTGCTCCTACGTATGGTGCCTTTGAAAGGCCTTGAAAATAAATTACCATTTGTAGATGTAAAAAAAAAAATAAAAAGATAATTATATTATATGGATATGGTAAGGACTGTAATTTACGTTTTTAATCATTTAATTGGTTTGATCGCCTGGGGTCACGAAGTTGGTCTGAGCAGCGGACGGAAGGTACGAACGTGACACGCGGCTGCTCCGCGTCGCTCGGGGTGCGGAGCCGCGCTCAGGGGTACGCGTCTGGGGAAGTGAGGACTGACGCCGGGGTCAAAGGTCAAGGCCTTGGCCGAGGCGCGGGTCACTTTTAATTACACGACAGACGCGGACCGCCGGCGCCGTTCGCTTTACTGCGTTGCCCCCCCCGACAGATGCCCCTGGAATAGGAGCTTTGTGTGTTGTTTGCTGTGCTGCCCAGCCCATTCGTTTTATAACCATTCAGGGCTCCGCATTTTCCGATTTCCCGGGTCCCCCAAGGACGGCCCCGCGCCGCGGGAACGGCCGGGAAACAAACCGTTTCATTGAGTGCCACCAGAACAAACACGGTCGGCGGCGACACGCGATTAAGTATTCATGACGCCGGACTCGGAGGGCCGAGAACAAACACGGTGCCGCTAATGGAACGCGGCGCGGTCGGATTTTTCGCCCGCCTTTTGTCGACGTGGGGTCACACTCCATGTCGCGCTTCCCGTGGACGCGATGAGGCGCGTGCGCAAAGCGAGCGAAAGTGCTGCGTCCGCCGCTTTTTCTTCAAATGCCGAGTTCGGCCCCCCTGTGCGTCGGAGCTCTCGGGTGCCTTGCGCCCGGGCAGCTTCGTAAACGGCGCGCTAAACATTGGCGGCGAGGAACACGCATCCGACAATCCGTTACGGAATTCGTTCCTCTTTTTTAAAGCAGCCCTTTGCGCCGCGTTTCTGTTCTCTCGCGGTCTGTTCGGATAGGCGGCCGTCTGCTCGGCGGCTCGGCCGTCTCCAGCTTGTTAAAAGCGACGGACAGCGAGAAGCGCTGTAGGCCCTAACAGCTCTCCGACCGATTCACACGTTGCGCGCGTTCGTACGGTCCGCATTTTAAATTTTAATACAACGCAACTTTATTGCATTCAGAGGAAGATGAAAGAATCCCTGCGCCGTCTTTGAAGCCTCGTCTGTTTGAAGTCTCCAATGACGCTGTATGTAAAACAAAAGTTTTCGTGCATTTTGGACTTTTTTTTGTGTTTCAGCGGGGGGCATTACAGACCCCCCCCGCAGGACTGCGCAGGACCCGCAACGTAATGATTAATGTATATTTAATGGCGGATTTGCATGAGGAAGCTCAGCTGCAGACCATTTACATTAATTCATTTATATGACACTTTCCTCCAAAGCAAATTACCGGGTTGGGTTTGTACACTAAGCTCCTTGCAGTGATTCACCGATTTATACAGCCGGGTAATTTTTACTGCGTCCGTTCAGGGTATTTACCTTGCTCGAGGGTACGACGGCAGGTGCCGAGTGGTTGCTGCCTGCTGGAGCTGTTTGTTTTTTCCAGTCTCTTTTGCTGCGACCAACTTGGACCGAAGAAGTGGCTGCGGACACGAAGAGCGAGACCCTGGTCGGGTGAAGATGCGCGAGAGGGGGTGTCTGGAACTGGCAGCCCAGGTTCTCCTGGGAAAGATGCAGTAAAACTGAGGATGAGGACGACTGTAACCGACTCGGGTCCGAAGCGGTCAAAGGCTGCGGGTTAGAAGCAGGCCGGTCCAGGCGGTCACTCGGACGTGTGCTCAGATATGGGCGGGCAGTTCGGGCGCAGCCGTGCCGAAGGGTTTGTGCGGCAGCCGCTGCGCCGTGACCAGGACCTGCCGCCCGGGACACGAGACGTGACGGGGAAATTACGGCGGGGGCAGCCGAACGAGCGAGCAAGACACGCTGTTACGGTACAAACCCCCCACAGGCACGGTCTCCCTGCGTGTGTCTATTTACAGATCGTGATTCACAGAGGAAAATCTTCTGCGATGCGGCCAAGCCGGTTGCGATGCGTGACACGTGGAGACGGGGCATCCAAGACAATTACGTGAGGAAGAATAGGCAGAACCGCAGTGGGAGTCATCCAAGGACAGGCCCATCTCGTGGTTGTTTGAGTGAATCAAAACACTCGCCGCATATGGAGCTCGAGACCAACAAGAGGCCGAAACGCCGCGTTCGCATGGTGTCGGCCTTTTATGCTGGTTTTCCGAGAGGAAAGAAAACAATTAACGCTGGAATTGAGATTGTGTTTCCTCTTAACTACACGCTGGGCCCTATAAATTTAGCGGCGACGTGAATTATGTGTTTACAGCGCCTTTTGTGGAAAGTCCCCGTTTAGAGGAAGAGCGGGGGCTCCTATATATTATGGAACAGCACCTTCAGATCAAAAAGGAAACGTCGCAAAGCTCCCGCGAATACTGCCTTCGGTGCATAAATGACAAAGAAAAACGCTCCCTTTTCTCCCGCTCATTTCCTTAGTTTCATCCTAAGTGAATTATGTCACTAAGAGAATAATGACAAATTGAACACAGACTGCAAAACCCCAGCAGTGAATAACCAACTCAGCATTATCCCCAACTTGATTTAATATCTCAAATCAAAAAGAATATACTCAATATGTGCTTTCTTCTTCTTTTTTTTGTATTAAATAATGGAGCCTCCCGTCTGTACGCGCCACATACTGAGATGTAAAACACATTCAGCCGTATCCATTCATTCAGAAGTTGTAATTCACTGCAGCCTGTCGACGTTATATCTTTTATTCGCTAATGTTCTAAACAAAAACACATTCTGAACTGAACGGGAATGTTTTAGTTGGGGGGGGAAATAAAAACTCGCGCTGTCAGCGGTGCTCGTGCGGCCGGCTGGATGATGGCGGGAACTCGAGGAGGTGACCGGTGTCCACCTGTTGGAAGACAGCGCCGCAGGACCACCCATGTGACCGTGACCAGAGGGACCGGTTAGATGCACACGTTTGGTGTCGTCCACTGCGCCTTTCCCAACAGATAGCTCGTACTGCGCTGTGCAGTGGAAGGTGGCGCTGCCCAGGTCTGGAACATAAGGGTTTTGCAGGCCTCGCCTCACCTTAAGGACCCGATGAGGAACGTTCCGGAAAGAAAGTGCCGTCGTATAAAAGGGGAAACGTGCAGGGAGGGCGGCCTGGGGACTAGCTTGCAGGCAATAAAGCCAATACTTACCTCATCGAACTCTTTACAACGCCTGCCGGAATAAGTGAGCGCAATTTGTACCGATTATTTAATTCGCAATGTCGTAAAATTCGCTGGTTTTTCCCGGGCAAAGCGCATTTCAACAGCGAAGGGACGCGTCCACCCAACTGACCCCTCGCAGCACCACGGAATTTATTAAGCAGTTCCTTTCTCTCACTTTATTGAATCTTTGTATTGAGTCTCTGTTTACGTTGCGGTCGACTTCGGAACCGTTTGGCATCGGTTGTCTTTTACAGCGTTACCGAAGGGTTGCTCAGCAGATTCCCCGGCCTCCCACCAAGCTCGCCCGGGGAAGGGGGGGGGGGGCAAGTTCTGGACCGTCCAATCATCTCGGCCCATCTCCGGTGCCACTCATCGTGGGGGGCTGGCCCTGTCCGTGCCGTGTCAGCATTTATTAGGTTGGAAACTCAGGGTATTGCTCTCCACGCTTGGTTTGTGCAAAAAGCTGCTCTCGCGGACTTCCCTGCCTCCAACTTCCAGCCCCGCTGACTTATTGTTATAAATTACACATTCTTTCCAAAGACGTGAGAAAGAAAAGGCTGTAATTTTGAATTTGAAACCACTTGGCACACCTACCCCACAGCGCTGTACTTTGTACCAGACGGGGAGATCTGGAGAGACTCAGACAAAGAGTAAAAATAAAAGTGACACCCCCGGCTAAAAGCTGCTGATGAGAATGATTCTGTTTTCCAGCTGGATGGCGCCCAAGCAACCGCCCGCTTGCCTTCCACGTCAGCCCTCATCTAGTCCGTCCAGGTCCTGGTTTCCACCTCTGAGGGACGGGACAAAGCGCCGGAGGCAGCGAGCTCGCCTCGGTTTTCAGTTTGTTATTCTTTTCTCCTTGGATCGATATGTTTGTCAACTTGCGTTAAGCTAATTGATTTTGGAGCAGATTAGGGCAGAATCGCTCTCCGCTCGCGCGTCGAGCCGGACGGATGTAGGCCGCGCCGCGCCCACGTCCCGTTACGTAGACCGTCTTGCATCCCGTTCGCGCACGAGCGTCTAAAGCTCTGCTTCACCTGAGCCTGTTATTATCTCACCCGTGGAACGTCGAACATTTCTCTGTGTCGCTTTAGCCTCGCGTGGCGACTTCTCGACACCTCGGCCCTCTTTGGCCCGGGCCGGGAAGGGTCACCGCGGGCCCGAGGACGCGGAGGGTTGCACAGCTGACGCGCAAGGGACACTTCGGTGGAGCCAGAGACGTCCAGCTCACCGACACACGACTGCAGGGAAAATAAGTCCTGGTTAGACGGTCGGTTGGTTACGCGGTTAAAAGTCCACGACGCAATTCCTTCGAAACTGCGTGGGGGTGAAGAAACTTAACTTCTCTTAAATGGAAGAATGGAGGGATAATATACAATTCATGTCAAGTATTTATGTAACGTCAACTGCTTTCAGCTGCTTTTTAATTGAGCGCCGCTGAGGACAATACCGCCTTTGAGCGAGCGCGGACAGTTTCACTGACGTCTCTTTTGTCTTTGCGTTATTTTACCTGTCTGGCGAGACTGAGCCGCCGACTTATTTTCCTGTCCTCTGTCTCCATAACAAGTTCGTTGCAGGGTCTCTCGCCACCGCGTGCGCCAGCCAAAGAAAATAGCGGCGGAAAGCGGGGAGCTGCCGGGGGCACCCGCTCGGGGAATTGCCGCTCCTTCTCTCTGTGTGCTTTCTGTTCGGGGGACCGATCTGAGATCGGGCTGCATCCCCCCCTTCACACACACACACACAGACACACACCCGCCTGCTGCTTTACCACGGCCCCGGCGACACAAAGCCCATTTCTCTGGGAGATTGCTCTGCTGTTTGCAGAGGCATGAAACTGGCGGACACGGTCCCCCACGGGAGGAGGGCACCGTGCGTCACGGGGCAGAATTTGACAGGTCGACCGGGGTCGATCGTGGTACAAAAAGCGGTTCTTTTTCTGAATGCCGCTTTGCTGGTCCTGCCAGAATCCGTCCTCGGCCTTGACGGCTAGTCGCAACAGGCCTTCGGCGTCCGAGGCGACTGCACCCCGTCGAAGGCAAACCGCTGTTGTCTTGTGTTGCAAGTGTGTGTGTTATGATGGTTAAATATCTGGGGAGGGTCTGTAGGGGCCTTGTCCGGTACGGACTAAAAGCGATTTGCGGAAACCGTGCGGATCCCCTTTCGGAAAGATCGAAAAATCCGAGGATCTGCGTAACGCGAGCGCCGGCTCCGCGGCCGCTCCCGGCACACGAGGGGTCCGTAAACCGCTCCTCACGTCCGCAACGTTTACCCAGCCACCCGCGGCGTTTTTCGGCTTCGCCGCCGGGCGGCACGTGTCCGCCGTCGGTCACTTGCTGCGAACGCAAACCGCAGCCGCCTCCCCGTGTCTTCCCCCATAATGCAGCAGGAAAATGTTTTCCTACGTGGGCTGCCGGGCCTGTGCAGAATCGCACGAGCGGAGCGGGAACCGCCCGGAACGTCGGGGGTCAGGAGCGTTGCTCACCCACCTCAGCTGCTGGCAATCAGCTCTCATCAGCATAATTCAGAGCAGCTCAAGGTGGTTCATAATTTTGCACTGATTGATTGTCAATCAGTTACCTGGTACCAGCTGCTGTTCCCTCAGAATGGCACCGGCAAGTTGGCATGGAGCCCCCCGCAGCTGGTGTTCTTGTGGAAGAAGCACTTAGTGTCAGTGCTAATTATTTAACCTGAGCGATGAGTCGGTCGGTTCTTTCGTTTGAGCCGGTGAGACGGTCACCTGGCGGAGAAATACGGCGGTGCCGTTCTGCTTAGTCGTCTCTCCGCCGACCGTGCCGCGCTTTAGCTCGGCCGACGGGCGTCAACGGCGTCCGTTCCCTTACGCCGCGTCGACACTTATCGACCGGACGGGCGAACCGGGGAGGGGCGCGCCGAACCCGGCGTTTGAGCCGAGCCGCCCCCGCGAACGAACGGTTCCGCGTTGTCGCGTTGCTCCCGAGGCCGCGAATTTTCCCGCAACCGCGGTGCCCCCAAGTTATGCTAATTCGCGCATTCTGAGTGATTCATTTCTGTCCTCGCAATCCAGGGATGGAGGGCGAAAAAAAAAAAAAACACGAAGCATCCGGAACAATATCTCTTCAGTAATAATTAAGCTGATGGCCTATTATGGCGTATTGCAAATCAATAAGTGCGTTATTTGGCGGCCCTTGAAGTGGGGAGCTTTGGCGGCGGGCCAGCCCCTCTCGCGCTCCACAAGCAGTTGCAGGTGCGCCGCGATGTGCCGCCGTATGTCCGGGGGAGGGAAGAATGGCTGCGTGACAATGGCGGTCTGCCTCTTCAGGGTAATTGTTTGCAAGTGCTCGTTCGGGGACGCTCTCTTTGTGGGCCAGGTGCTGTCGCTCTGGGCTCCTTCCTGAGTGCCGGTGGGCGGGGGCGGGGAAGGGGTCCGTCCGGGCAGGGGGGGGCGGCTTGGCGACCCGCTCCGGCGCCCGGGTTCCGCTCCAGCCGCTCTGCAGCGAGAGGGTCTCGAAAGTCGTCCAACGTCCGCATCGACCCGCCGGTTTCTTTTATCTTTTTAAAGGAAAAACGCGGCGTGTAAATTATTCACGCGCTTATTGCAGCTAATCTTATTTAGACGGCCGCCCTCGGGACCGCGGACCGTCCTTCCTCTGAAATCCGTACACTGGTGTTTCTATAGATTTTTGTACTTATGTCTGTATTTTTTTTTTATAGTTAGCTAACTGTTGAGCGATTTTGCTTTGTTTTGCGGTGTCTGTAGCAAAACGAACAATTTAGACGGCTTACATTCCCGTTGTGTTTCCTTCTCCCCGAGTTGTCGCCGGCGGTCGGTTTCGGAGCCCAAATTATCCCGGCCCCGTCCCGAGTTCGACGGTGTCAGGAGTTCGTTGTCTGCCGACGGAAGCTGACGTTTTCTTTCCCCCGCTTTATTTGTCTAAATAAATCTCGTCGCGACGTCGCGTTGCGTCTGCGTCTACGCCGAAGCAAGCTGCCCCATTTTTCTATAATATCGCTCTTTGCGTTATTTATTCTGTTTTTTTTTTTTTTTTTTTTTTAAACTTTATTGCATTTAGAAGTCAGCCACATGTTTATCCATTAATTGTTTGGTTGTCATCGTTCTGTCTAATCGGCATTAATTCAGGATTCTCCAGGCTTTTAGGGTCTGATGTTGTTTAGTTGTCATCAAAAGGCCTCTCTATCAAAGTTCTACTTGTGTTTTTGAAGGAAAGCTGAGTATCGGCATTAAAAATTTAGGGCATATTGCAAAACATCACTTCATAGATGCGCAGCAAGTGTAGGAGCAGATGTTCCTTCAGTGAGCTGTAAATAAGTGGAATTGTAGATAAAGACACTGAGGAGGTTGTTAGCTATGCAGGAAGCGCCGAGGCCCGTGTTCAGTCGGCTGCAGGAGATTGTGAGAAAACAGGAGCAGAAAACGGTCGTAAACTGTTAGGGCACATATTTGATTTCGCTCTCCTCTTTTTAACCCCCCCCCCCCTTTTTTTTGTTGTTCGCCTCCACTCTTTTTCTCTTTTGGACCGAATCCGTCTTGTGCGAACTTGTCAGGAGGCAGACCTTGAAGAAACTGGAGAATAAATTAATCATTGATTAAAAGAAAAAAAAAAAATCAACAGAATACTTGAGTTTAAGAAGAAGGGGGGGGGAAACACAGAAGAGAATAACAAAGTTTCTTGGCACTCGAACTCTGCCGTTTATTTGCCGCAATGGAAGGTTATTAATTTCATTGCTCGGAAATGGGTTTGTGCGGCAGATTTATTTTCGTGAAATTTTCTAACAGTTTTTCTTTGGTCAAATTAAGTGCTTGTTTAAAATGCAAATGTGTTCCTTTCGGTTAAAAGCTGCGATTCTGACAAGACGAGATGCCGTCTCTCGGGGCCCTAAAAAGGGAACAACCACAGACCACCTGGTTTCTAGGGGTAAATTTGTCAAAACCCCTCCATTACCGTAGTAAATCAGTGCAAAATGGGGGAAGTTTACTGGGGCCACGTGTACCTTTGTGTGCATCTATATACACAGATGTGGACATATATGCGTATATAAGTGTAAGACACCGGTGGCCTGTGCTGACCATGTCTCGACGCTCTTTCACGGCTGTGGCGTTGAGGTGTCCAGAGACTCCCATTCTGAACACCGAAATGCAAACAGAACTCGAACTCTACGTGTCGCCAGGACTGTAAATTCCGTTTTTGAACGTCCATTTTCGTCTAAACGAAAAATATTTTCGGGTGGCTTTTTATTGTTCGGGATCACCTCTGTGTGAGATTCTGTCCCGGCTCCAAAGTGACTCTAATCGTAAAAACCGGTACATCTCTGGGGGGCAGAAGGGATGCAACACAAGGGAAGAGTTATGCCCCTTTGCTGGAGTACAGGAGGTTTGTGTCTGGATTTCAGACGACTTTATTTTGGTTAACTAGCCTTGTCTTGACCGCGTGGGACTGGAGAACATTATTCCTTCTCCTGCCACACTGCAGCCAGAACCGCTGGATTCTGGTGTTCATGGTCGTTCTTATTACATGCTTGTTCTTCCGACCTCCCCCATCTCCAACCGCATCGGTGCCTCCCGCTCAACGGGCAAGGTGCGGATCACCGGCGTCAAGATTTTCCCGTAACCTCCGTCTTCTGACAAAAGCGCTAATATGACACTGACAGCCGTTGCTTCGCTGAGGACGTCCGATGGCTGCGACACAGAGGCGCCGCAACAAGTAACTTGCCTGGACCGATGAGCTTACGTGTGTACGTGTGTGTCTGATCCAGTCCTATACACCACAGGCTGGATATAAGGTAGCTGGCAGCAACCCATTCCCAGAGCTGCTGTCACTTTGCACACCACTGAAGCGGCTCCCAGTTACTGAAATGGGACAGCAACTATGGGCCTAGTTTTATACTTTAACACCTCTAGTCTTCAGCTCTACCTTCGTAGACATGCTGGATGTATTCACACACATCCCACGTCTCCACAGTACAATGCCCGGCAGGGGAAGCCAAACCCTGGTGTTCGGACCCCCTGAGGTTTATGTCCCATTCTTTGCCACCGAGAGTTTCTTGTTTTCCTCTCCTCGGTTGCCGGCTGACCTCTCTGGACAGCTTAACCTCACGTCATCGTTGACTGAGTCGATCGGCGGTATCGATTAGTCAGAACACAAGCCACCAAGCCACCTCTTGAGGTTCAAAGTGCAAAGGTTTTTTTTTTTTTTTTTTAAAAACCACGTGGCAGCCAGATGTATTAATCCCATTGGTACGGTTCCCCTCACACGGCTAATTTACAGCGAACAAAATCACGTCTACAGACCGGTGTCCGCAAACTCTCTGCCTCAGCGGATCTCAGATGGGTTCCCTGTGAGCCAGAAGGTTCCCGTTGAGTATTTAACCAGCTGCGTCTTCCCACTTTATTTCTACTCGGCTCTTGGCTGGGGTTTCCAACTCTGCTGAAGCGATTATCCGGCGCCGAACTGACGTGGGTGACCTGTTCGTTCTTCGGGATGGCGGCTCTCGAAATAACCCCGAGCTGCGCCGCGTTTCGCCGCTCTGCTCGCCACGCCGGGGGTGTTTTTAGAAGTCGCGGCGGCCTAATGAGAAAAATACCGTGTGGCACTTGCGGCCTGCTTGGCGGGTGACGGTGCGATGTGTGTTTGTGAGCGATGACACTCCTTGGCCAAGAGCCCTCGGAGGAAAGCGCTGCGGAGTGTTCGGGCTCGGCTGCACTGGGACGCAGCGCTGTCAGCACCGTTGCGCCGCGCCTCTCCGTTTGAGTGCCTCGCGTGTTCGGCAGCACGACCGCCACTAACTTCAGATTCATCCATCCACCCGTTTCCTTGGTCCTGGGCAGGGCTGTGGTGAGCTGCAAATATATTACAGAAGAAAACAGAAAATTATGAATACTGGAAAAGCCTATTTTTCAGCACAATATAGGGGGAAATATCTTAGTTAATGCATAAAATAATGACCACAGCACAGCGCCCCCTAGTCCCCCATGGCAGGGTTCTGATCGAATTGTATCGGCACCTTATTCACTGCTTGTTTGCTGTGTGTGTGTGTGTGTGTGTGTGTGTGTGTGTGTGTGTGTGTGTTTCAGTTAGAGCACCTGCATTACATGTCCATTACATGTTATATCGCTACATCTACAAACCTGAATCTCTGTCTGTCTGTCTGTTTGTTCTTTGTGCACAGCTTTGTTTTTCAAGCCACAGATTTGAAATTGGGCCCACAGGTACTTCTCATCCTAAATTGGGTTTTTGCAGCATCAAACACACAAAAACACACATGCAATCGTACACGCGGTTTCCAGCTGATTTGTCGTGATGAAGAAAAACCGGCCACTTCACACAAAAAAAAGTCCCACCTACACACATACTGGCTCACTTTCTCTATCACGCGCGCACACACACACACACACACACACACACACGCCCACTCTGCAAACACTGACAAAGCGCAAAAATAAGAAATTATACATGACACACAGACGCACTTTCTCACGCACAGATCGGCAGACACCACACGCTCAGTGCACGTACCACACAATTTCCCAATGTAGTGCTGAATATGAAGGCCAGGCTGGAAGAGGAGCAACAAGTGGTCCAAGGGTTTGAACGTCACCATCGCAGGAGCCAGGTTTCGAACCCAGGACCCTTGAGTAAGGCATCCAATCTGAACTGATACTGTAAAAATTACCCCCGCTGTATGAGAAGGTAAATCACTGCAAGCTGCTTAGTGTAGAGATCTCACAGGGGAGAAAACAGTGAGCTAAAGGAACTGGGCGATTACACATTTACTCCTGTTTCCCCATTAGTCAAAACCCCAGCTTCCTTTGTGCACCTTCAGGTAACGTGTGTGTTTAACAGCAAAATAATTACTTCAGCATAATTTTTTGAACTTTTAAAATCAAAGCTTACGGTAAGTAGAGTTCTGAGCGACATACCTTTTCGTTTTGAAAAAGGTATTACTTTAAACCACTCGGACTCAGAGAACTGCGTCCAACTTGGAGGGTATTACACGGAGACCCTCTACCCCCCACCCCATTCGCTCATCTTCTCTTTGCATTAAGGCGTTTTTACATGTCTCCACATGTTTTAATATAAAGCACAATTTCCAGCTATTCCTGGCAGCCGGGATCGGTGGCGTCGCGACAGGAGCGAGCCGAAAATGAGGCCCCGAGAACTTCTGACTGGTACGAACAAGTGCAAGGTTCTGCAGGCAGGGGCGGGGGGTGGGTGATGCAAATGAGCCACACGCAGACGTGCAAAGAGAAAGGCGCGCGTTCACCGGCGGGCCGGGCTATTCTCGCACCTGCAGCCCCCTGAACCCGGTGTCACGCGCGTGTCGACAGCCAGCCGAGACACCGGCGCGGGACTCGCTCATTCACAGCTCCGCTAATCACATGTAAATGAATCCCCCACGGATCACATCCCCCGCGCTGACACATAATACAACCATGTCACTTCTGTCCTGTCCGCTCCCTCCTCTCTTTTCAAACCGGCGCCTTCCTCCCCGTCTCTATCATGTCCCATTGACTGGCTTTAAAAACAGTGGCAGATTCCTGTAAATTGGCAATTCATAGTAAATATGTGTTAATCTATTTAGAGATGTGCAAATGAGTTGTGCAGAAAAGTACAGTACTGATTTAATTATTAGGTACCGCTCATCCGTATCATTGAAGCCAAAATATTCCTTTGAATGATTTCCATCTACGGTTGTTGGCTTTGTTGCGAGGGAATTTTTGTTTAGAACCGGGGTCGAATATCACTGTTCTGTGAATTCTGAATATTCGCTAATCGCTATTCTGTTTGAGTTTGTTTCTTTGAACCACCAGTGCAGATTATTGACCCCCCCCCCCCCCACCACCACCGAGGCCGGTCGACACCAGCGGTGAGACCAACAGTCCATGGAGCTGAGGACCCCCTGCATTGATGATGTGACCAGCTCACCTGCACCTCAGCATTAGTTGATTCAGCCTCGCCGTCCTACGCAGTCGTGTCCTTAGTGGTATAACCTTTGTTAGCTGTTACTACTGCCACTATTTTCCATGTGTAGGAGCCCAGGATGGGGGGCGGGGTTGCCTGCACTCAGACCCCCAGAGGTTTATTTTTCTCCCTCGTCTTCCAGTTTGGGAGTTTTTTTTTGTTTTCCTCTCCTTAGTTGCTGGCAGGTTTACTGTTTTGCACTTATACCCTGTTTAGTTGTTCTCATTAACATTTAACCTTTATCTATAGCTTCACTACATACTTTTTTCTGTTCCATTTTCATAATCTGCTGTTCAGCTCTGAGTCGCTGTGTGAGAGGAAACCTCTATAAAAATAAATCGAATTAAATTGAATTGAACTGTATTGAACCGCTTACTTATGAGTTTCAGTAAGCAGGGGCCTGAAGTATAATAAAGTGAGATTTATCAGCATCCTTCCACATCCTTAAAACGTAAAATTTTATAGATGCGACTTACTGAACGTACCCTGTTACACCTTGTTTTTGTCATTGCCAGGGCTGCAGTTGCTTGTATATTTGCCGATGGTGTGTCAGTGTTGCTTGAAAATGTTTTATACTTCAGTATTTCTGCCGTTGTTATTCCTTCCTTCCATCCATCCATCCACCCAACATCATTAACTGCTTTATCCTGGTCAGGGTTTGCAGGTGACCAAAATCGTTGGGCACCGCGCTGTGAAACTACACCCTAGATGATACGCCAGTCTACTGTAGGGTAGCACACACACACACCAGTGACCAGCTAACTTGAAACATATATGTTTGGACTGTGAGACGAAACTGGACAACCCATGTAAAACCCTCACTAACTCCACACAAGCAGCTGGATTCAAACCCACGCCCCGCAGCCCGACCGCTACCGACAGCATCACCAGGTACAATAATTACCGCGGTGAAGGTGCCATAGTGGTTGGAGCTGCTGCCTTTGGACTCAGAAGCCCCAGAATTGAATCCCACCTCCTATCGCAGTACCATTAAGCGCGGTACTTACACTAAGTTACTCGAGTAAAAACTTCCCTGCTGAAAAGGGGGGTATTCATTGTAAGGAGGTGTGTGTGGCGGCAGCAGGGTGCTGGGGATGAGGGCGTACGTGGGGATTGTATGGCGGCGGCGAAGCACTCGAACCCAACTGCCTGTACAGTGTTGCTCACTCTCCTTCTCATATGTACTCTGCACCTTCAGGAAGCACCTTGCTGGTTTGTTTCTTTAAAGGACGACCATGTACCCTCATTCTTTTAGAATAGGGCCCTGGGTGGGGGGGGTAAGCGTACTGCAACAACATCACCACGACAGGGCCTCCAGCCCCGGGGGGAAAGCGGCCCACCTGACACCCTTTGGCCTGCTGCGTGATGCACCCCACCTTCCCAACCTTCCTAACAACCTGTCCCCTGTCTCACCTCTGGGGGTCTTTCCAGAGCTCCTGTGTATGGAAAAGAAACCCGTGGACAGGCGGTGGCGTTCCTCCGCTGTATCGGTGGAGGATTCAGCAACCCGTTTTGCTCGGGGTGTAAATGTTGCCTGTTGTCCGTCGTAAGGCAAATCTAAGGGGTATATATGCATTAACCTTTTTGCAATTTTCTCCTTTCAGCCTTTCAACTCTGATATTACAGTGAAAAATCACATACTGCTGGAGTTATTTTAGCAGCACACAATATATTCATAGTCCGGCTCCAATAAAATTCAATATGTCATTCCTAAACATTTTCCTTGGAGAATCACGCCTTTCTCTATAATTTCCATAGACATTTTGTGTGCAAATGCAGTAATCGACACATTTATAACATCAAAAGGATTCAATTTTCTTTTCAATCACACAACAGTATGAATAGCTTTTTCCGTCGAATCTAACAATGAGAGGCCATTACCGCAAACTAAAGGATTGGTTGCCTTCAGTAGCTTTTATGAAAGTATGTCAAACAATTTGCTGTATCTTACATTTGTTCTAAGCCCGCAAGGTTGTCAAACATGTCAGTTTTTAATTTTTGTCAGATGAATGTCATTTTTATATCAGTTCAGCGGGGTAATCACTGATGATGCCTGTATTTTTTTTAATGCCAACTAGTGGACCCTTTAATACACCGACTCCACTTTTGCGGACTTCGCAAGACCCACGAGTGACAGCCAGTCGCTTAATTGCGGAGCACAAATGATTCCGGAAAGGCTGCCGCGCATAGCAAGTAGCCGAGCGTTCGGATCAACCGAAGGGCCAACGTTCCGACCCAGACGTTCACTTTGTTTATTTATCATTTTTTATTTTTCCACCGGCCATGTTTTTGCTGCCACTCAGGACTCGAGGTATAGTGAATGGCTTGTTTTGAGAGAAATGTTTTGATTTTTGTAGATTTTGCCCATATCTGGAGATTTAGACCTTTGTTATTAAGACAAAGACGCAAGAAATCTCATACAGCCTCTTATGAAGCTCAGGTAAAGAGATTTCTGGAAAGGCTTCTTCTGGAAACGCTGCATTGTTTGGGATTGAAGCTCACGTTTTTTTTGTTTACCTACTCATGATGGATGGATGGATGGATGGTTGGATGGATGGATGATGGTTGGACGGCAGGGCTATTAACTGAAAGCCCACTCATAGCAACATCTCACGTGGTGTCCTAGGTAAGGGAGGGAGTGGAAGTGGTTGAAGGGTCAGCTACTCGTTGCTGACAGGAAAAAATAGCCCCTTAAAACCTACTTGAGAATAAATGGAAATCTCCAGATTCGAGTGTGTAATTTACAGGTTGACCTCGACTTACGACATACTCGTGGCAACCTGGCTTAAGGACGGCCGTCCCATTAACCTTATTATAATATTTTTGAGTCCTCCGCGTTTGGACGCAATGTCTCACGGCGGCCTTTCCGTCTGTCGTACGATGGCACCGTTTTTGTCGTTGTTTCAGTCTCAGGAGGTGTTTGGTTGTCTGTCAGCAACTGCATGTTATTTAACAAAACACTTACCAAATTTCTTTGTTCACCATTCCGTTCCAGTTGCTTTGGACTTACGAGGGCTGGCGAGTGAAAAAGTGAGGGCTCTGGTGCTGCTGAAAAGAAAAAGGGAAAGAAGATACATTTAGAAGATTTAGACTCAATAAAATCTATTGAAATCTATTGAAAATATATTTATACTCCACAGCATTTATATGAACGTTATTCTGCATTTCCATTATTTTGGCATGATACGTGAAATCTGCGAAAAGTCCTGTCATACAGCACAGCCTGCACATACATTAATAGTTTATATATCGCTATAATGCACGTGACGTCACGTAAGGAGGATTTGTGACCTGCGACAGTCGACTTACAAACAAGGCTGTCAGAACGGAACTGAAAGTCGAGGACCACCAGTGCATTTACCTGACAATTCTGTCCAAGGGAAATTTACAATGTCAAGTTTGTGCAGTAAGTTGCTTACAGTTATTTACTCTTCCGCACAGCTGGGTATTTTTTTACTGTATAATTTCAGGTTAAGCACCTTAAGGGCCCCATAGCAGGAGCAGAGGTCCAAACTCCTCCAAGGCAGCAGCTCTATCTGCTACACTGGTTGCTGCCTTTCTTGGCTATTTTTATTTCTCTGTTTTTCTTTGCAGATTCTTGACTGGCTGTGACCTTTCCAGCCGCGCTGTACTTCGATATTGCGAATGTAAATCCAGAGCAGGTATCGAGATGTGTGTTCTGATGATTGAGATCTAAATGGAGGTGTGGAAACTGGACATGTTCGCATTTAACAGCAACTGCTGCCTCATAAAAAGTCAAATGTCAGGTAAAATCCACGTGTCGTACAGATCGGGCTTCGGATGCTGTTCCGTTTTGCTCTGCGCAGCATCCGGGAAACAAACAAACAAACAAAAAACACGAAACTCTCATGCTCAGTAATTTTGGTGGCTTTGCAGATCCTCTCTGCTCTGGGCTTTTGGCTCCGGCCTCAGGAGTTTTCCGATGTACGTCGAGATGCGTTTATTTAACACGGCCGTCTACTCCATTACACGGCAGAGACCTGCTGTAATACTAAAGGAGACAGCAGCACAGAGACCATCATCTCATGTGTACTTCATCTTTTCATGACGGTCTTTGTCCTTCTGCGCTGTATCATGTAGGATTTCTTACAGGATTTTCTCCAGCTTGACTTTGTCTCCCTCGGTTCCCACCACGTCCATCGCAGCGCTTCAGTCCACACGCATGATGATGCCGGATTTTTCCACCTGCGTGGGTCCACGTTGCTCCCATTATGCCTTGAATTTAAACGCGAAAAAGAAATGAAAGTAAAATTGTGAGGTTGGTTGGAAACAGGTTAAAATGGATCCTGAACCCCATTCTGCTGATCTGCTCCAAGGATCCAGTCCTTCAGAAAGGATTTTTTATAAGGCCAAAAGAGAGAACAAAGAAGTCGAGCCGAAGAACTGCAGCAAACACTTCACAAGGGTATGAAAGGACTCATTATTTGTGGAAGGTCTTTTGGATCTTTATGTTGGAGATGGATGAACAATGTTGTAATGGCCACTACGAGTTCACCAGAGGACTTGGACTGTCGGGCTTCACACACCACCTACCTTCACACCAACAGAACGACATTTACCGAGACTGTCACGGGACTCCAGGTCTTCCAGGCAGAGCGACTTCTGAGCTGACAGAAGAAGCTGCTCCCAGAACCTTATCACAGTAGATAGGGTGTTCACCTTGCATGGCTGTAGATGGGACTTCTGTATCCATGCTGACATACAATATATGCATATTATCTGCCCACAGGGTGCAGCAAACGCCCAGATAGAACAGACATCCGCGTCTGGCTCCTGCTCCCAACTTCCTCGTTCAACCGTCTGTCGGCAAAGCAGGGCTGTCATCGTGCAGGGCGGCCGTCTCGCAGCCCTGTGCTTTGTTCACCTCCTGGGTTATTATGACACGCCAGGAGAGCACGGCCATTACCACCTGCTGACAATGTGTTCACTCCTAACTGTTCCTCTGGTGACATGTGAGGCCTCCTCGGAGTGGATAATTGTAGCCTGGCGGGAGCTGCAGAGCCCTGATCAGCAATTGTAACTTCTTGTAGATGTGTTAAAAAAGACACATTTAAAAGTCCATTCTCCTTCTCCGAAATCACCGCCCTGTCTCCCTTGTCACTCCAACCCTGCCCTCTGCTTTTAAAGGGGTGGTGAGCCACCAATGTGGCCACGGTTTGAAGAGCCTGACAGGTCCTGGATGCTGCCTCACAGTTGTGTTTCATGCTTTGTAAATCCCTCCCGGGCGGAGGAAGTTGGACGAACGTGTTTCTTTGTGGAAGGAGTCCGTTACTAAGGCTCCGGTGAGACTTCAACCTGGGTGTCAATTCTTGTGTTTAAAATAGACATTCAACTCGATTCTCATAAAAAGATAATATAGTTCTCATGCCATCGAGGGTTTCTGAATGCAAGGACGCTCAGGGTCGGCTGCCGACCTGTTCTTCACAACCAGGGAACGGTGAGTAATGTTCAGTTCGGTTTGTTTTATTTTTGCCCAGCGCTCTTCGCAGCAGAGTGACACACGGTGTTGAAACCATGTGAACACGGCTTGGAAAAATGAGAATATTGGCCAAATAAGCTGACTGGCAGAGGAGAGGAAAACAACAATATCCTCACCACAAAGCTGGAGGAGAGTAAACCTCTGGGGTTTACAGGTAGAGTCTGTATCTTTCACATGCCAGCAAATGTTTCGTCGGTTCGGGACCGTTTCTGAGCGGCAGAGGACTCCATTTTCTTTCTTCTAGAAGTGCAGAGATGAAAGCCGCGCGCACACGCCGCTGCCATCTACAGCGGCCAGCAAAGGAGCAACCGGCCTTCGCTTGCCGTGGGGTATGCAAATAAGTAAATAATTCTGCTAAAAAAAACCTCTTTGGGGGGGAGCTGGGACACGTCGAGTCGCCGTCTGACAATCTTTTTTAACAGGTTTAAAATTACGCGACGCCTCAGAGCGGCATCGGCATGCTCCCTGTAATTTCTGGCGGAGGCATCGTGCGTTGTTTATCGCCGTGGAAGCACCGAAGCCGCGTCGCATGAGGTCACCTGCACTGGGCCTGGCAGCGCAATTACACGCTAGGGTTCAAACGCTTCCCCTGAGCTTTGGAACAGAAACGACTGTTCGGACAAACCCTGCCCTTCCGTGTTCGTAAGTCACCGCAGTGGTCAAGGGACCGCATCACCGTTCCCCGATGGGGGACGCAGACACTCGCGACGGGCCGAGGTCCCGCGGGCCTGTGCGTGTGAATAAACGGTTCGGGATCTCTCTCTCCTTCTCTCTGCCCTCTGTTTTAAAAGGCACAGCCCCGATCTGCGTCTCAGAAGCGATGAAGCGGCAGTTTCCCTTAGCCGTAAACGTTCGTATCAAAGCGGAGCGGTTTCGCGCTTGGGGTTGAGGACGGGTGCCGGAATCATCCACGCGGGAGGCAGCCGGCTGCCTGAAACGTGAGGGCCAGGGAACAGAGGTAATCCCCTGTTAAATTTATTGTCTGCGATGGCTTTAGGTTTGGGGTGTAACGGCTGCATATCGATTTCCAAGATGGTTAATTGTCACTTTGCAAGGTGACTTTTTCCGTTCGCCACTGTACAGAACAGCGGTTCCCCGTGGGGAAATTAGCATAGGATGGGTAGAACAAGAGCCCTGTGATGTTTCTGTTCATAACGCTGGAGCCGAGGATTATCTCACATTGGATATGCAAAAGTATTGCAATTACGAGTACGGGTAGCGGTTGGCAGCTCGCGGGGGTACATCGGAAATGGCTGGAAACGTACGGCGTTTCTCATTTGTGTCTCCGGGTGCAAATGCGCACCGGCGCTTCCTGGACCGACAGGAAGGCAGACATGTGTCCCCGTTGCCCGTGATTCACATTCAAAGCGTGCAGGAAAGGGGCGGAGCCACCGCTGAGCGATGGGCCTGGCAAGCGGCAACGCCACATTGTGCAATGAGGTACTTGACGTGCGGAGTTCAGCCCGGCCATTCATCGGCAGCACCGCGGCTGCCATCTCTGTGATTGCCATTGTCTCGCATCCTTTCCACGCACTTATAACAGATGCTGCATGTGTTTTGCCCGCCATGAAAGGGCTGCGTAATGACATGAATATTTTCCTTTTGCTTGGCCCTTGGCCTTTGTTTTATGGGTTTTTCTTTTTCCTCTTTTTTTGTCCCTTCTTCTTCTTGCCGTACTGTTCTGCTTTTGAATTGTTTAGTCTAAGCGCCGGGCAGAGACACAGCAGCGGAGCGGCACTGTAATTACCGCGAGGCTCTCCGGAGCGATCCACCCACCAGCTGGGGTCACGGTTCAGCTCCCCGCATCGCATTTCCCCCCTCGCGCTTCACGCTGGAACATTAAGTCTGTATTTTGTTCAAGAGTCAAGTTGTATTTATGATACGATTATGCCGGGGAGGGGTGGGGGGGGGGGTCCCGACAGAAGTCTCGCTCTGCCGATTTGGCGCTTCCGTTTCTCTACAAGTGGACGTTCCTTCTCGGGACAAGCTCAGACGCACGGTCATGTCCCAGAGCAGGACGGAGACAGGCCGGGGTTCGAGACAAACTTGCTTGCGGCTCCCTGACCTTCAGGGGAGCGTAAAAAAGGACCTCTCTCCCGCGGAGCGGTCAGTCCGGCACGGCGACTCGGTTGCTCGGTCCCCCGCGAGTCCTCTTAACAGCCACATCACGACCGACATGATGAAGCGCGTGTCGAGCGGCTGTGGCGTTGCGGGTCTTCTGCGTGTGTTAAGCCCCTGACATGATACAGAGGGACAGGAGAACTATTAAATATCCATCATGCCACGCCACATCAGTCTCAATGCAATCAGAAACACATGACTACGTCGGCTAAGCCCCTTCCGTCCAGAGTGATTAAGTAAGTCTTTAATTTCCTACACAAATAAAAAATGCAAGATCATTTTATCATAAATGTAAATGACCCGTCTCTTCAGATGACATTTTACGGGCGATGACGCCGACACTAATAGAAGACTTTGTATACTTCGGAGAGAACGGTGACTCGCTGCCACATCCTTCTTCCTATTATTATTTTAATGAGGCAGAAGGTAACAGTGGAGGAGGCAGAAGATCTGGCTGTCGCTCCGTCACGTGCTGCCTCGTCCCAGCGCTCGGGGGACCTGTGCAGGTGGTCCGGTGTGTGCCGGATACAAGCTGGGGGTTGTTGTCATAGCGCCAAACTCGCACCGTCTCTCAGCTGCGACTGCTGTCTGTGGACTGTCACTGCAAAGGAACTGCACTGTTACTGTACCTTCGCTACACGGTCACCGCATGGTCGCGGTCTTCTTGATCCGACCGGCCGGCAACTGGGCTTATTTCTGATGCTCCTAAAACCTCGGCTGAACATCATTCACGCAGGAAGTGCCATCGCACGACACCCTTTGCCGGAACGACTGAAAAATCACGAGCTGACCGGACAAGGTATCCACATCAGAACGTGCAAGTTTTTGTTTCCCTTTCTCCAAAAGACGGCTCTACACGTAACAGAAATCCACGGGCCCGATGAGACTTCCCCAAATTAGGATTTAGAAGGAAGGTGAGGAATGAAAATGCAGAGATTTTGCAAAAATTAGACACTTGTGGAATGACCGGTCCGATCGCCATTTGTATCCCGGAGTGTGAGCTCCGACCTCGGTCTTCGTGAGAATTTCGTCCGTTTCATCTTCAAATGAGAATAACGTCTGCAAGGAATTACACAATTTGTTAACCGGAAATTCACTTTTATCTCGTTCAGTTGCCGAGTCCGTGAACGAAAGCGGTGTCGGACGCAGGCTTCGGCAGACCTCCTTGGCCACGTTGCTCCTCCGGTGTATTTCACTCTGCTGTTTCGAGCCCTCATTTCATTATTGTTCGTCAGCTTAGATTATCCCGCCTTGACGCTGCTAAATCAGCTTAGCTCCAGATTAGTTGTCTCCTTTCTTTTATTAAAATGTTACCTTCAATAAATCTGAAATTACAAACTCCCAGCAGTTGATAATTAAATATGTTTGTCCACGGAGACCCTAATGGGAGTCTTGGAATTAAATTGCTGTCACTCCTTATTTTTTTGCAGAATGCAAATAGCCCCGGCCAATTCCCACTATCTGTTAAGTGGGACTAGTTAAGCAGCGGGCGGCCTGATTGGCATCTGTGAGATTGGTAACCCGAGGCCCTCGGATTCCTTCCCCTCTGCACACCACGACGGTGGCAATCTAACAATCTATCACTTAACTCCATTGCGGAACAAGCTAATATTTCATTAATCTGTGATTTTTTTTTTTTTAGCTCGGAATATATTTCCTGTCTTTCGAGAATTTATTTTTCGCTTAATGCCGCTGAGATGCATTGATTGAATTCTAATGATGCCTGCCCTTTCCTATCAATTTATGGCTGAATTAGGGCTATATATGCATGGATGGATCCCACATTAAATCCTGTTTTTAACATGGCATATTGATTGTTGTTAATGTTTGGGCCGCGCCGCCTGGTCCAGAGGTTCTCCGACTCGGGGATTTGGGCCGAACGGGAGCTACGGGCTCCGAACGGCGTCGCCCCGCAGAAAAGAGAGATCAATAAAGCGGGGCTTCTGTCTCGCTGTCAAAGGAGGTGGGCGGGAGGCTGGGAGGAGGCGCGCGCTTTGGGTGACAGGGCTGCGCCCCCACGTCCGCCCCCTCCCCCTTCTCCGCTCCCGCTCCTCCTCATGTTTATGTAGAGGTCGGCTGATTTCTTTTGATTCCCCATTGACGTTAGTGATCCGGGGCCGACTCGCTGCCGGCAGGCTTTCAGCACCGTTCCGCAGGTTCCGAGAGCGATTAATTACTCCGGGAGGGGCGAGCTGGGGCTCGGCGCTGCTCCATGCTGCCCCCTTGCTGCTGTTTGCCGCCATCCAACCCCGATGTGTTGGGGTGCGTTCCAGAGCCCCCCCACCCCACCTCGAGCGTTAGGAGTTCCAGTCTTCCAGCCTGCGGAGGTGGGTTTGCAGGTTTTCGGTTGCCCCGTGAAAGGTTTACTTGTTCGCATGGGCTCGGCGCAAAGTAAACACGCTCAAAAGCGCGTCTTTGTCGGCCTCCGCGTCGGGAATCAGCGGGCGCCTTGTCTGCGTCGTGCGGCGGCGGCGGCGCTCCGCTCCGCCTGGCTGGAGGCACGCCGTCTACGAAAACGTCCCTTTGGCACGCGTTTCTCTGACAAGCGCCCGGTTTCCTTGCAGCATTCAAAGAAGTTGAAACAAATGGGTCAATTCTGGAGGAGCGCCGCAATTCCTAAGGGCAAATATGGATCCGGCATGGAAATAGGCTTTATGGTACACCTGAGCGCAGTTGCATGGAGCTTTTTTATGTGGCAATCTCGAACCCGCAAAATAAGGAACGCCCTGGGTTAATGCTAAGGGATGAGTAACGAAGGGCCTGGTGTCACCGCCCATGACAGGCATAAACATATATACACGCGGGATACATTTTGGGCTCGATCGGGGGATTTGTCACCGGCATCAATTCAGCGGCCGCGCTGCGGAATGAACATCTCATAAGGTAAATCAAGTCGCTTATTTCGTGAAGGCCGGGCAGGCCGGTCTCCTTCACCCGAAGGAGACTCCGGGTCGGGAGTCGGGGCAGCCGGGGCCGGCCCTCGGCCCGCCCCGGTTGGCACGGCAACCGGAGAGCGGGCACCGGCGGCGGGGCGGAGAGGAGCGGCCATTCATTTGGGCACCGGCGCTCTCAATGACACGTTCAGCGCCTGCTTCAGCAGCTCATTTGATAATGCTCTCCCGGCGCCATTCATTTCGCTGAGAGATGAAAGCTGGCCGAGGATCTCATCTGCTCACTGAGGCAGGGAGAAGAATTTGATTTTAGCACAGAATAAAAAAGGGAGGGAAGCACTTCCTGATTAATTAGCAGCTTTCTCGGCCCCGGCGTGGGGAGACGTCCCACCTTTTTTCTTCCTGGGGGGGTTTCAATTAGACGTGACGTGCGTCATAATTAAATGCTGTGTCACTAAGCTGACGGGGCATAGCTGATCTATTTCCAGGGCAAAGCCACGCACATTTATCATTGTAATGGATGGCTTGAAGAGCCCGGAATATTGTTTTTGATTTGTTTTTTCCCCTCCCCTTTGGGATCTGTCCGGGCTCGTGGCTGCTCTACATCTTCGGATATGTCTTATTTTCTCGGAACCACGCAGTTATGTCTTTTTTTTTTCCCTTAAGAAAACTGCTATAAAACTTTCTCCACCCCTGTGGTTTCTCACCGTCCGTGCCAGTGACGGTCCGGGAGGGATGAAGAAGGTCAGAAACAAAAGATGTCAGCGCTAAATTGCGGGGGCTGGAACCCTTTGGATGGTGCGTCTTGGAAATGTTTTAATGACCCAGATCCAAACACCGACAGTTGCGGAAATGTGTCGCCGCTGCTCTCGGTCGGTTTCGGCGAGGTGTTAGCAGAAGGACTTGAGAACCAGGGTCTGAAGCATGATGAAATTCTGTAGACCACTGACTACAGAGAGCGCGTGTCCAGCGGGACCCACACAGAGGGTCTTTCAGGTGTTGTGTTTGCTTTAATGGATGAGAGGAGGGAGACTCACAGAGAGTCGCACGCGGGCTGCGGCCTTCACATGTGCACATGTCTCCAGGCCCATCTTCAGTACACGCTGGGTCCAAAGAAACTTTCAACCCCCCCCCTCCCCCCGACGCCTTGCATTTCAAACACCCCAGCTCCACTTACTACCCTGTTTGTTCGTGCGCGTGTACGTGCGCCTGATCAATAAGTGCTCTCCGTTGTTTCGATGTCACAGGGCAGCGCAATTCTGCCCCGCACCACCGTTTTTGAAGTCCTGCTCATTTCGGTCCTGTGATCCACCTTCGATCTGCTCCAGAAGCCGAATCCCACAGAGAGATGCCGACTTTAACCCCCCCCCCCCCCCCCCCCCCCCCCCCCCCCCCCCCCCCCCCCCCCCCCCCCCCCCCNGTCACCTTAATTAATTTAAAACAAACAACCCCCCCCCCCCCCCACCACCACCACCCCTTATATTTTCATACATCTCGAAACGTGGAGAGCCGTGAGTCGGTAATAATACGTTTGGCGCTACGGTGGTCTTATTTGATTATTTTAGTAAAGCACACTGGAGGTATTTGGACGATCGGTGATTAACATCATTGGCGAGGCAGCAGCTACGTTTCCCCGTTTCCTGCCATGACGCGGATAATTTTAGCGATAACCGATGCCCTCGAATAGCACCGGCAAATCGCTCCAGCAGGATGTGTTTGGAACCGTTGATTTTTGACCACATGTTGCACACACTTTCCAGAATGCAAATGCAATCAAAGGGTCTTGTCTGATTTGCCTAATGGAGTCCCAGAGGGGATGAGGTCTCGGCGCTCGCTGTGCCACTGCTGGGGGGCCGAGCCAGAGGAGGGCGGACCCCGCGGGTGGGAAGACCACTGCCGAGGGTGAGCGATCCACCGTCGACACCTCCGGCTGACCGCCGCTTGACGCCAAACGCAGGGCACCCGTGTCGCGTCCCCACCCGATCCACAGCGCCGCTTTCGGGAGGCCGTTCCGAAGGCAGCGGTTCCCCTCAGGGCCCGAAAGGTTGGTTCTGGTTTGCTGTTGTTTTGACACAACGCAGCTGCTGCGGGGATCAAAACTGGTTAAGCTCGGCATTGTTATTTTTGGATTTTTCTTTTTTTTTTTTGTGCCAGCAGCGGCCGTTCGGGCCGATCGCTTTTCCTAACGTATAATTTGAGCTTCGCCCTCGGTGACGACGGAGCCCGACGGTCAAGCGGGGACCTGAAATAGACGAAAGGGAACGGCGAAAGGTCAGCACACGCGCAACATTCAAAGCAGCCTTTGGACGACGGCTTCCCGCTCAAGAATAATTCATAAAGAACGAATTGCGGTAATAAAGCGGCGGAGGCGGCGCAGCGAAAGCCTTTCAAAGCGGCGTTTACGCGAACGGGGTGCGAAGGTGTCACGATGCAGGGTGGCTCCCGTATTGCCGTGGGGTGCTGTGGAGGTCAAGGGACACGACACCTTTGAGGTACTGTCCCCCTCTCGTCGGTGGTGTAGCGTTTAACGCTGTCTTCTGTAGCCAGAGGACACGGGTTTGAATCCCAGCTCCCGCCGTCGCACCTTTGATTAAGGTCCTCGCCCTGAATTGATGCAGTACAAAAGTCCCCAGATGCACAACAAGGAAAGCAGTGATAATTTGCTCAATATGTTAAGCCACTTTAGAGGAAACCAACAGCAAAACGAATGACTAACAATAACCTGTGACGCAACAACCGACCGTAAAAACTCGCAAGCATTTAACGCGTGCCGGAGGACTGCGGCCCTCTGCCGCCGCCGCTTTATTAAAAGCTTCTCCCGAAGGGCCGCCGAACGGCCGTTCAGGATTTTCCGCCCGTCGCTCTCCCTCTTCAAAGATGCAGTAAAATTGCCACGTGCCGTAATAGACTCAGCCACCGGCACGGGCCGGGATACAATGAATGTTGTTGTAATTTCTGCTGTCACGGGGCAATGAATGTTCTGTGTTTTCCTGTATTTTTTTTTTTTGTTGTTGGCTGTTGCCTGTGTGAAGAGAGCAATTTACATGGGGACATTAATGTAACTGTCGTGTTCCATCCCCGAGCACCGAGGCGGAACCGCGGCAAGACAGGCCAGCTGCGGTATTGATGCTCGTGGCAGAGGAGATTGAGCTGCAATACAAAGTTAATGGAATTAAGTAAAGAATTCCCCAATTTACAACAGCTGAAAAAAAAAACATGAGCATTTAAATAAGCATTGGTTTGGAAATAAATGGCAAAATAAAATATGTAGAGGGCTATCTGCGAATGTAATTTGTGTCTGGTGGTAAAACGGAGGGCGCGCGCCGGCGGAGTGAAATATCTGCATTATGTGATGCCTGGCGTCTGCGGGCTCAGCGATTCGACTGCGCGGCCGACACCCGGATCGCCCCGCCGCGGGGCCCGAGCGGCGATGGATGAACCGGGAGGCCTCTTTTCATTTATTTCTTCTTTTTTTTTTTTTTTTTTTTTAATTGGACCGCATTTGTTTTTATCACATTGTTAGCGCCGCGTCCGCCTCCCTCCCCTTCTTCGGAACGGCGCGCGGGATCCGGCCCACGCCGCGTCACCGACTTGTTTTTCCGCTCCATAAAGAGGCTTTTTGTTTGCCGCGTGTACCACAAATGGAAACAGATTGGGTGTTCGGGGGGAAACTGATGAGCGCCGTATCCCCGTCTGCACGGCGAGCCCCTCGAGATGCCTTGTTGCTTCCATTTAGCCGAACACGGGCGCTGTACAACACAGCTACACTTGAAAGGTACAAGACACATGAAATAGGCCGTGTTGCCTCGGAGGCAGCCCCCCGTCAGGGACAGCTACTCAACCGGAGCACGTTTCCCCTTTAGAGCTCGGAATGGCAGGACGCTTTATGACTGGAGATAGTTGTTCTGCGCTGGCCAGCTGTACGTGTCGGAGGCCGGTAACCTCCACATAACATGTGTCCTTGGAGTGTAAGAGGTTGAAAGTGCTCTGCCAATACAGCCCACTGAAGTCCACATCCATCTATTTTCTTACTTTTTTCTACGAACTCGTTCCTTTGACAACGTTTTTTCCCCCCTCGTGCCGTTTCCCGGCTCCTCTGCACCGCTCCGGCTCGTGGCGACTCTCTGCCTTGTGGAAAGGCCGCGAGCGCCGCGTCTCGGCACCGCGTCACGTATTAACTGCGTCGGTGCTTTGCCACTACGGGGTCCTTGACCGGGGAACCGCGCTTCCAAAACGTAGTGTTTGTAAAATTTTCCCACAATAATCCAGCGCCGAACGATTTAGCTAGCAGGTTAACTGAGGGCGCAAAGGCCTCTGTCGGTGGCGGAGGAGGGCAGGGAACATTTTGGCGTTATTTTTCAGAAGAATTAAATGATTATCCTTAGCGGAACTGCTGCGCTACACCCCCTACAGCCATTCACCCATCTGTAACACCCACACACACACAATGGGCGACCCCTTCACGGCGAACACAATTATTTGGACTGTGGCGCGAAACTGGAGCACTCGGCAGTTGTCGCCGTTATTGTCGTTTTTTTTCAAGGCCTTCCGAGCGACTGTGTTTATTTAATGACATTTGATGCCTTACATTTGTGCGCTTGCTAAATATCGCCCGGTTATTCCCAGTCATCACGCTTGCTGCGATTATTTTCCTCCGAGTTGTTGGTGCCTCGGGTTTTCACGGGCGCAACTCACCCGGCACACAAAATTATCAAAAGGACCGTCTGTTGCCCGGAGCCATTATTAGCTGGCTTTTAGAAAGGCTACGCTGGGAGTGAGCCGAAATGCATTGTGTAGTTCTGTAAGTACTGCCGCTGACAAGGGATCCTCAGAAACAATTTCTCCTCAAATCCCCTCAGACATTTGAGTGAAGAAAGGGAAGCGGGGCCTTGTGTCCGTACATTAAATGTTCAAAGCGAGCCTTGTTTTCAGGAGGGACGAGGGGCCACGCGGACCCCGCGGTAAATGGAGTGCATGCTGCGGTACTCTTTTAATGGTGATTAACTCCGAGGACGAGCAGCCGGGGAGCGGCGGCCGCCTCGCGCGTGCGTCTCCGCCAAAGAGGGGTCACGTCGCCCAGTCGACTGCGTCTGCGCTGCCGTCGTGGGCTGGGGGGAGGCTGGGGGAGGACCCATTGATATTTCCGCTGGAAGACTTCCATTTCCAGCGTCTTTATATTTTAAGTGTCTTTTTCGCTCGTGTCTGACAACCGGCAGCCATGTGGAACACAACACTGTTCCCTCAGAGGCCCCTGCAGTCGCAGGCTCCTCTGCTGAGGAAAGTCGGCGGGGTCGATACGAGCAAAACGGGCGCGGTTCCGTTTTCACTTTAACAACCAGGCGTGTCACGCGATGCTCACGCGTGACGCCTATTGATCAGGATCGTAATGCCTGGATTAGAGCTCTGGACGTGTTCTGGAGGAATGGAGCTTCGCGAAACAGAGCTATAATATACCATATTTCGTGAGCGAAGCTCGAAAACCACCCACCTTAGTGAAGAACGGATTAGTTATGCCTGCAGCGATAGCAAATGAGCACAGAAAACAGTCTGTTTTGTGGATCGCAAATATAAAGAATCCACAAATGTGTCTCAAATTATTTTTGGAAACTGTACAAAACACAGTCAGTCATTATGATGAATTAATAAACGGACTGAAATAATGTATCGCGAAAGAGCAGCACGAGCGGCAGGGCTAGCTGAGGTATGACTATATTTACATATTTCGCATATTCTCTCTGTCGGCTTGTTAATTCAGCGGCTGCTTGTATTCCTTCAATTTTACAGGCTGCTTTTTTCCCCAATGGAAACATCGTGATTTCTTTGGAAAAATAAGATTTTAAAAAATTCAATTACCAGTGGGAATTTCAGTGAAAATTTCTGTTTGCTTACAATGCATTTCATTTCAGTGATTGTCTAAAAAAATATATATAAATATATATATAAAATTCAGTTTTATTATGAAATGTCATGTTAATGCATCCTACATGTTTGTTACGCCAAGCCTGCACTCCAGGATGCAACAAAAGGAAAAGTATTAAGAAATGAAGCCCAATTGTGGGTGAATAAATTATGTAATTGGCACGCGTTTATTGCCGAGGAATGAAAGATGCCGAATGAATGTGAGACATGAGAGAGGCAGAGTGGGAAAACAATAAAACGCAATAGAAGGTCTTTGGAATCGAAATTGGAATCGGTTTAACAAAATTAAGTCAAAGTGTAACGACTGCAGCAAACAAGTATATAAATACTGGAGAAATTCGCCGACGATACGAGGCAGACGGAGCGAGAGACTGACAGAACGCGGTAAGGAACGTGGTACATTATGATGGCCCCGTGAAGGAGCTGAGCTTTGTACCCTACCTGGGGGCTGAGGTGAGGAAGAATACTCGACTAGAGGGGTCCTGCTCAAGTGTCACCCCAAGGATCACTAGTCAGTGGCTTATGAAACAGGAACCCTGATGTCCTCAACAAAAATAGCTGCCCAACATGATGCCCATTAATGGCAGGACAGTTTGACCATAAAAATAAATACATGGGCTTCACCAAAGTGCTGATGTAGGAGACCCACTGGGTCCTCCATCATTTTTATGAGCCGCCAGTCTTTGGCTGCAATTAATCCCGGAAAATCCTAGGATCTCAAGTCATACGAATGAATCCTCAGCTGTTCGTTTGGTAAGGGGTGGGGGCTGGCATGGGTGGGGGTGGGGGGGGGGG
>UFQX01000073.1:666003-717802 GCA_900497675.1 Arapaima gigas
GGGGGGGGGGGGGGGGGGGGGGGGGGGGGGGGGGGGGGGGGGGGGGGCTTTGGTGTTCGGTAGCAGAGGGACCCCAGGCCTCTTAACCATAATTACACGATTGGTGGGCTTCACCAGCATACGGTCATGGGAGCTCCCTTGGTCTCCCAGCCATTTTTTATTAGTTCGACAGGCAATTTGTCATTAATGATTCATTAATACTTTCTTTATTCATTTAGAATGATTTGCAAAGCTTGATCTTAATTGCTTCCAATGATTTTTGATTTGGATCACAGCCAGTCATCCATTGATCCATTTTTCGCCGGTCGACAAGAGCTGCTATAATGTGACACGGCGTGTAACCGTGCAGACGAAGGCTTGGCGTGTGATTAATCGGCCAATTCTGTTTATGAGGACGCGCATCCAGACGACGGGCGAGCGTGGAGTTCCCTTTCTCACAATGGAGCGCTGTGGAACAGACAGCAGAAGTTTGCTGCGGGTAATGAGCGACGATCAGCCTTCGAAGGGCGGCCGATGGTCGTGGCCGACAGCCCCCGCCGTATGGTCCCGATGCCTGGTGAAGCATCGCGGTGGCCTGCGTGCCACACGAGTTCCGGGGAAGGTTCTGCTTAGGGAATTTATAAGGCCACCCCGACAAAGCGAGTCCTACCAGGACTTCACCGTGTCAAGATCACGGGGTTCAAACTCTTCCTGCTCCTCAGGGAGACCCTTGATGGTAGTTAAGGTCTTCTCTTCTCTATGTGGCGTTATCATCCCAAGACTCGAAACCTCTGCTTTGGCGAACGTGTGCTAAAAAGTGGGAGCTGCTGTCCTCACCTCTGTTGTATGTCCCCAGTAATGACGCTGTTGAAGACCATCGAGTCGAACTGTGTCCGGCCTTCGGTTGGTCGGCCTTCCCACACTCACCTGAAATGTTTTTAATGCTTAGTAGTCTGCCAGCCTTCGGCTGCTGCGTACATCACCTTTCCTTTCTTATTCACTGCACAGCTCTTCATAAAACGGAAACTTGAATAACCAATATTTGGCAGCGAAGTGGACTACGTACAAGGAGACTCTGTCCGCAGCACCGCGCCGGCTTGTTGACACAGGCAGGTAAACAAGAACTCAGGGAGCCGTTATGTGCTGCGGCTCTCGTTTCTGCCTTGAAAGGTTTGCTTTCTCACATATCGACGGTATTTTTGCTCGTTCGCCCAGTCTGCGTTACTCCAGGCCTCATTTCGCCGCTGGAGGTAGCCAGCATTTGTACCAGCGCTCTTGGAACCCTGAGATATTTCCGTCAAACATGGTGTAATTGCTTAACTAAAAAATGCCTTCATTGATCACTTGTTAACCAGGCAAAGAGGGGCAGCAGGAAAAGAATTTTCCTATTTTTTTTTAAAATTTGCGACTCCATGCGTTACATCCCAGTGAATTTTTTAGTTTGTTTGTTGATCGTTTGGAACGATCCCTGCGTTTACCAGTCACGCCATTGGATGGCAGTAAAGAGCACCCAAAAGGCACGGTGGTGTGGGGGCATCCAGGCACTGCAATTCCACCCGCTTCCAAGGTGTTTACAGCGCTGGTCTGCTGTTCCTGAGCATTGATGGGCAACATATGAATTCTGCATCACTTCGCGGGGTGAATCGATCAACACTCTGTTGTATTGAAACAAGCTGTATTATTTGCGCAGGCGGCGCGTTGCTGTTTACAAAATGTTCGAGTTTTGTATTGTTTTAAACTTCTAAATGGTACAGCAGAACCGTGGGTCACACCGGTGGTTTATACCTCCTGGGCTGCTCACTCAGACGTAGCTTCCAAATCCGGCTCAGGGTCAGCGGAGTCTGCAGCTGTTTCACAGTCCAAACACACACGTGGAAAAAGCCAACGTGAAACCACTGCTGCACCCGCCGACACCGTGAGAGCTGTGCAAGCGGTCACTATAAGTCAAACTCACGGCACTCAGCCTAGCCTCGATGTATCAAAAAGTCAATAAATATATTAGAATGAGTGCTCTTATAACACACTTTCCATTTACTATAGTTATATCCTGCAGTTTTATAGAACCTACCTCATAAACATATAGAGATACGTCTGCATTAATAAACTTTCACTGACTGTGATTTGGTTATGAACGCGACTTTGGGTGCTGAGAAAACTGAGCTATGAACAGCCTTACGGATCCAAATGCGTTTGTAAAGCGAGGAGCTAATTATTGTTTCGCTGTTACAGCTGATTTCGCTTTATAAATCACAGCGTCCAATTATTCTGTCCATTTTTACCGCCGACACAAAGGTTGGCGATAAAAAAGGTTCCGCAAAGGTCACGTGCACATTAATCCGTAAAGTAATGATGGTCCGCTGACCCTGACAAATGTAAATATGGCCTGAAGGCAATAAATTCTTTGTCCACTGGGTACCTCCTGCGTAGAGCAGAGTGGAAGCTTCCGGTGTGCTCCATGGCCACAGTTTTAAAGTACAGAAAGATATGAAGGGACTCGAGCATTGTGGGTAAAATGAGACAACCGGGCAGGAATTCCTAACAATGGCCTGTGCAAGCGCCACAGTCCCTGGGGGGGGGGGGGGGGCAGCACCCCCCCCCCTTGCAAAAAAAAGGGTTTTTCGGAAAAACAAAAANGGGGGGGGGGGGGGGGGGCAGCATCACTCACCCTTGCAACGAAAATGGCTTTTCAGTAAAACGAAAATGTCGCGATGTAGCGCCATTGTTGACACAGCGATGGGGTGGCGTAGGGGGGGTGTTCTTTCAACGCCACCACTCTGTCGCAACAAGAAGACCTCCAGGGACTCCGTTCCGTGCTCGTATTTGACTAACGGAGAAACGGAGGCCCTCGTGTTCCCCGGGCTGCGTCTGAAGATGCGAACCAACCGCTGTTCCGCCGGCGCGATCCCGTCTCGAGGAACTTCCTATCTCTTCGGCGCCGGCACTCCGGCACCGACTGAATGGGCTCAAATCAGACCCCGGTGAGGGAACAAATATTAGTGATGAAGAAAAAGGCCCGGTGCTTAAGACGGCTCTTGTGCGGTTCCTCGCCGAACGTCTTGCCCCAGTTTCGCCCAGACGAACGCGCATCGGGATGTATGCGGCGCTAATTACCGATGAGCGTCGTGGCGTGACACACTCCAGTCATTCAGCGGCGGCGTCGTAATTTCACCCGGGTTCAATAAGAGTCTCCAAATCCCATCTGTAGAGATCTTTCCCCCAGCTCTCCAGTTAATGGGTGCAGTTCCCCAGCTCTGACATGGATACCGCACATTTACCCCAAAGGAGGGAAAGAAGGGTGCGCACACTCCTGTCGCGCACTCCCACCCACCCACACGCGCGCGCGCGCAACAGTGTGCGCGCGCGCGCGGATCATATATGTGTTGCTTTGAACACATCACTTAAGCGTAATTTGGTGTTTTATGTGAGATTTATTCAGAATTAGAGCTGATAAGAAAAGCGGCCCTCCTCGCGCGCTCGCCCGGCGAGCGAGTACCTGTCACTTCCCTCTTCTGTCACATCCCACTTCAAAAAGCGGCGCGTGCTCACGATGAGATGAATAAATAAAGAAATAAAGAGAGGCTCATCACGCGGATTGGCCCGCGTCTTCAGAACCCGAGTCTCGGAGGCCCCATTGGATCGGCTAATTAACCATTTCTATACAATGTGCGGCGCTCGAGTGCCGTTGACTCCGAGGAGCCGCACGCGATGCGCGAATGTAAATGTCGCGGCGGCAGGTTCATAATGAGAATTGATTTTGAAGGTGTGGAAAACGCTGTTGATACCTCCCAATTGCAAAGTTGTTTGCTTTTAATTGCGGACGGATCCTGGCAGCCAGGAAGGAAGGAGTGAGGCGCTGATTATGATCATGCGAGGTGTGTGTGTGTGTGTGTGTGTGTGTGTGTGTGTGAAATCTGGTGAATAAATTGTTTAACACTTGGAGTCGTATATCATGCACACCTTTTTCCATGCCAAACCAACGCACTCTTTGATGTAAATTCTGTTTTCTGGTTGACTTTTGGTATTCTGTGCACTTGGCTTTACTTGAAATAAACCAACCATAATGATGGCCAGATACACACAGTGGCTGCAGGGGGCTGCAGGGGGTAGCGCTGGTGCCTCACAGTTGCCAGGCTGTGGGTTTCAATAAGGCATCTGATGCAACTCAGTTTGTGTGGGGTTTGCATATTCTCCCTGTTTTCATGGGGGGTTTCCCCTAGGTGCTCTGCTTTGCTCTCACAGTCCAGTGATGTGTGTTTCAGTTGAGTGTGTAGTGTGTCTCGTAATTGCTCATTGTGTGTGTGTGTGTGTGTGTGTGTGTGTGTGTGTGTGTGAGTGACGGCCCTATGATGGACTGGCATCCTATTCAGGGTGCATCCTGCCTTACACCCTACATATCCACAATAGGCTCTGGACCCCCCCTACCTGGCATCTGTGACATTTTTTAGTTGGTTCAGGTGTGTTTCTTTACGTTTCCGTTATGTTTGCTGTAAACAGAACTATAATGAGGAAGGTTTCTGTGCTTTACACAGCAAATGCTTTAAGCATTGCATCTTATTTTCGTCCTACATGTTTTTAGGACAAGAGGTTACTGATAATGATCAAATAAATTGATGGATTAATGACTGATAACAATGTTCTCCATCGGTGGTCAGATGAACTCCTGAATTCCTGGGTAATGTACTTGCAGCAAGGTAACAGAAAGTGAACAGTGAATAGAGGGGTGTTGCGCCCATGTTGCTGTGGTGGAATTTTTGACCCCTTGTCGGACTCTCAGTGGCAGAGCAGAGTACAGCCCCCCCCGGCAGGTCAGTCCCAGGGGTCCCAGCTTTCTCTCCTCCAGGCTCTGCTCACACCTCAAATGCCCACTGAGCAATAGTACATCACCAGAGGGCATCGCTTCTAATAAGAGGCGACAGGCTTAATGTCCTGGGGGCTGTGCCGACAACGCGGCCCGGGCAGCGCTCACAGGTGGGGATTGTTTGCTTTTGTCTGCCGCCTCCAGTCCGGTCCCTGCCGGTTGCAGGTAAGACTTTGGCAAATTATAGCCCGAGGGTGCGCTCTTGCTGCTCGGCGTTCAGTGCCGTTTGAAGCCGTCTGACTCGAACTGATGAAATCCGCAGTATCACAGAAGGGGTTTGTTTTCCCCATTAACTTCTTTACACGATCTGCATCACGAAGGCTCCCGCGTGGAAAACAGAGCATAGGCGGCAGGTTCTACACGCCGGCTTCCAAAATTCCAAATCGGACCTCTTATTATTTCCTCCCCGCACCATCACCCTTTCTTGGCCCACCCCAAAAAACTACGCTTATACCGGCATTATTGCTCTAGATGTGATCTTTAAAATGGAGCTTAATGCACAAGGCGCTATAAAAGCTCATCAATACAGTAAATTCTGTAGACGGAGCTTGAAAAATGCACATAACCTGAAATAAATTAGTTATACTTTTAACAGGAGCAAATTTTGTTTTGAAATATTTTCCCCTTTATATATATTATAAATTATTGTGATGCTGTATTATTAATAACGCGATCGCTCGGTGGGCCCAGATCAACGGCACTAAAGGAAGCAGCGCCGGTTGAGGTGTTACTGTGCAAGGGCCGTCGGTTTAAATCCCATCTTCCTCTCCTGATCTCTCCGGCGTCACTCCCACGTACTGTTGTTTGTCCTGTTTGCGCCACGATAACTAACGGATGTGCTTAGCTACGCGGTGCGGTCGCCTCTGAGCATAAGGTCCGCGCTCCCGCTTCTCTCACCTCCCTCAGCTCCCCTCTTCCACAGACCCCGAATGTCACTCCGTTTACCCCGTCACCTCCGTCTCGGCTCCCCAGGCCGCCTGCGCTTCGGAGCGCCGCTGCGCTCTTATTTACATTCTGCTGTGCGGCTCTGCATAATGTCAGCCGCGTAATACCTGTAATAAAACGCTGGCTTTATTTTCATGCAAATCATCGTCATCAGAGCCTTTGATTTTCCTCGGCTCCTAGTCGGCTCGCATTGTTCCTCCGCTGCCTTTACCATAATTCCATTTTATATTATTTACATATGTCTACTTATCCTGTCCTTGACGTTTTTTTGTTGGGCGAGGTGTGTTTCTTTACGTTTCTTTATCTGCGTAGTCGCAGTGAGTAGAACGATAATGAGGAAGGTTTCTGTCTTCTTCTCCGCAAATACTGCATTACTTGTGTCTTAGTCCTTCTTACTTAGGCGCTTTTGCACGGCTGATTTGCAAACGTTGCCATTTTATTCTTTATTTCAGTTTGAAGTGCTTTCGTAACGTGGCGACGCGGGGATCTGACTCAGTCCGTCTGTTTCGGCTGCGGCAGCTCGCCCGGCGCGACGCTAAAGAGGACCTAAACTTCGGCTCTCGTCTCCAGTAATGTAAAATCCCCGTGACGTCTTCATGAGGACGCGGTTAGGACCCCCCCCCCCCGTGTGTTTATCCTCTCGGCCAGATTGAAGCTGAAGGGCTCCGGCGGCTCCCTTTCAGCCCGGGCCGCGTGGCCTTTAATAATTCATACGGCTGGTCAAGATGGCTTTTCCCCCACAACCCCGACCCATTGATGATGTGAAAGGATGCCCTTGAAAATAAGGGGGCAGAGCCTGCAGGGGAAGCCGGCGTCGCCAGCCTCGGTGATTGTGTTCCAGGGTGGGGGTCTTTTCATCTGTTTTTACCCGTGTTTGCCCCCAAAGGGGTGGGTCAGCGCACTTTACTTGTCGCTCGTGTGCTGGAGGCGGATGGAACGTGTCGGTCGGTGACCTTATTAGCAGGAGTTTGAATACTTTCGCAACATGTCAATAACTAATAGGATGTGCGTCAAAACCTGCATTTATTGCGCAAAGTAGCATTTTGGTTTGGTTCAGTGTGGGGGAAAAAATATTATTGTATCGCTAGTGTGGTTTTATTTATTTTTTTTTATTTAGACTGCAGCTACAGTCGCGCCATCTCGGTAATGAAATAAACGCATCGCGAAACGTATTTGCTGAAAATAATCCAATATACGAGGAGAGGAGAAATAATGACGATAAGGTAGGGGTTACTCGTGGGTGGTGCCGCGTTTGGGGGGCCGGGACGGGCCGGGCCGGGCAGGGCAGGGTGGGGGCGCACATCGACCGCGTAGAGCTAATTTCGGCCTCCGAGCGGCCCGGTTCCGTGCCGGTTCTGCTTGACATGCTCAGTGGCTCTCGCCGGCCCGCTGCAGGCCCGCTGCCGCTCGTGGCGCTCCCCCCGGACCGGGCTCTTTCCACTAACAAAATGCAAAATACAAAATTAATAAAAACACCCTTTGAAACTGACAAATACGCCTCGGGCAAAATATCGGCCCGCTGGCTGCTTAAAATTTAATCAGTATTTTTTATTAATTTATTTATCTTTCCACAGCCGTGCTCATCTTTTTAATAACACGGTATGGAGACTGTGCGTGCACAAAGTTTTCCTCCAACAAGAATTACATGTTTAATGGGTCCTGACAGTTCATGGACTTGGCCTCCCCCAGGAGCCCCCAGCTAATAAAATAAACAGATTTACTTTATCTCTTAACCTTATTCCTTGTCCTTTCATAATTTCTGCAGGCTGTGAATCCGCTCCCCGCCCTTCCGAGCGCTTCCTTCCGCAACGTGTCACATTTAAGAAATAAATAAATAAGCAGGTAGATAGATAAATAAATAAATAAATAATTTTTAAAAAACGTGCACGTGGAAGCGGGTGTCGCGGCGATTAAATATTCAGCGCTCGGATCAATTAGAGGATTCTGGAACCTTGTCAGGGTTCCCTTTCATTGTGTCAGAAAGTGCGGCAGAACCGAAAGAAGAGCGTATGAAATGTTAGTATTGTTGGGTCTCGGTATCCAATCAAGTCTCCCAAGGCTGCTGGGGGTGGGGGTGGGGGTGGGGGTGGGCCGGGGGGGGGTAATTATGTACACTGTCTCATGTATAATTGAATTATGCTAACGTGGGTTACAGTAGGAGGCAAGAACAGTCCGGGACCCGTCAACCCAGTCGAGGCAACAGAATAATCCTGACGCCCAGATGACTGTTCAACAGAGACATCACTGAAAATCACAAGGCGCCGCGCCGTAAAACATTTATCCACAAAATGAATTAAATGCGATGTGAGTGCTGAGCCGAAAAAGAATCGCCAAACATAATAATCGCGGAGTCTCTTAAATATCGCAAAGGAGAGCCGTTCAGTAGGACGTTGAAAACACATTCTGTGAAACATATACACGGGGCGATTTATTTATGCTTTGCAATCCTGGAATTGAGTGATAAATTATTTCATCTCTCATCAGTACTTTAAGGTACATGTGTTGTAATTTATAGGTTTTTAAAACAGATTTGATCTAATCCAACATGAATAATCAGGCTGGACCCATGAAAATGGAGGAAAAATGTTGATACGTATTAGTAGGGAATCTTGTTTATGATGTGTTTTTTTCATGAGAGAATCTGCCCTTGAGAAAAATTTAATGTGTCAAACTTTTTTTTTTCCCCTCCCGTGTCTAAAAAGCTCAGAGTTTTCCGTTACTTTTTTCTTGTTTTAAGTTTCTTAGCGCTTAATAGTCATCTTGAAAGCCTAAGCTCCCAGTGACAGTCTAGGCCAGGACAAGAATTACTTTAAGTTCTTGGGTCATGAATATTCACTTACAATATATTATGCATATCATTCTTTAAATACCACATAAAATGTCCCTTTTTTCGGCCGATCTTAATTTTGCATACGCTTTTAAGTAATATACATTAAATAAAGATAGCTATTAAATTCGCAGCAGCAGCCGCTCCTGTTTTGTCAATCAAGTTGCGGCGAGCCGTGGGTGGCGCGCCTGTGCGCCGCTCGGAGCCGCAGGCCAACCGTTGTTCGCCCTTCGGGAGCTTTTTCGTTGTGTCAGTTGACGCTGTGCTGGTTTGGTGGGAGAGGCCCTGGGACCGAGCGCGTTCACACGACCAGAGGGGATTCGGTGGCCACCGTGCAGAGCTCCCGGGATTGGAACGTGAGCAACGTAACGTTGAAAGTGAAATGCGGCGCCTTGCGGTTCGTGTTGTGTTCTGTTTTCCCATGTGACAAATAATGCAAAGTATCACATAAGCCCAGTTTCCACTGGGAAAAAAAGCGGCTTGCTATAGGATACAGCCAGCTGGTCGCCTGTGTCCTCCTCAGTTCTGCACAGCCAAAGCACTTGCATATTCTATAGTCATGATTATAGAAGTTTGAGGAGCAGATACGTTTGTAGGATTTATATTCTTTCATGTAGCCGATGGTTTTCTTCATCCTACGATCAGTTTGCTTTTTATACAGCAGGGTAATTTTTGCAGGAGAAATATATAGTGAGTACATCAGTCAAAAGGTACTGGGATGGTGTACTGGGTCACGCTGGTGCCTCACAGCTCCTGGTCTGCTCGCATGGTGTAGAGTTCAAATCCAATTCAGGGTGTGTGGAGTTTGATTGTTGTGCAACTCAGATTGAAGAATTTGGCTCAATGTCACCTGCACGCCTTTCTCAAAGGTGAACCAGCCGGAGGTGGGATTTGATCCTGGGTCCTTCAAGTCCAAAATGCAGCAGCTGTAGCTACTACAATGCCTCCTGCCCCCCGTGACAGATCTTGGAAACTCACTTCTTTTGCATGATAGTGATCCTTTCCACTTAAGTGGATACCGGATAAGTGGAGAATTCGCTTAAGTGGATACTGCCTCCATGGGACCGTTTTGCTCCTATTCTCTTCAAAGGGAGACAACTCTGAATAAATGGATAACTGATAAGTAGTTAATTTACTTTAATGGATAAAGTGTTCTAGTCTTGTAGCCCAGATTCCTATGTTCATGACTTGGGTTAAGTGGACACACACTATCGGTCCCGTTGGTGATCATAAATCAGTGCCGCTGCACCGCCGACAGAGGCAGCGGTTGCTGCACGTCATTGACAGCTCGTGTCATCAGCTGCCGCCGGTCCTGCTCCCACTCGCCGGCTTCTCGCTTCCTCTTCTCTCCAGAAGATGTGGATGATGGTGATCGCGGACACGACCCCTCCCCCTTCACCGGCAGTGGCGCCTACAACAACGGACGTCCTGCGTTGTTTTACGGAGGCCAGCAGCTGCTCCTGTCGTGACGTTTGTACAAAAATCACAATGAGGCGACTGACCTGGGATATAAAAATGCTCTGTACAGCAGACTATTTTGTGATGAAGACTTATTGCCAGGTTAAGCCAATGAGATGGGAGGACCTGCCGTTTGTTATCCATCCGCTTACGTCAAATTTCACAAGTTTAGTTTCTAAACGGGAAAAGAAAATTATTGATATCATCTAGTTAACAACCAGAGTAAGTTGCTCTACACATCAATGGTGGAGCAGTACAATATATGAGTTCAATACCCAAGGGTTCCTGCACCCTGCTATGTTCCCACCGCTGGCTGAAGCCGCTGTTCCCCGTAACTCTTCCGAGCCACTTGTTAACATGCATTAACATCTCCAGATAGGAGGGAAACGGGGCTGTGGCGCTGCGGCGCTGCGGCGCTGCTTTACATTCATCTCGGGGAGCAGCTTTGATGTGCACGATTAACAAGGCATATTTCCACGAGCTGGAGGAAAACAAGCGGAAATGGGGTTCATCTGACTTTCCCTCCCCTCTATTTACCCCGGTATGATCTTAAATGTTTCCTCACGTGTGGTCTCCACAACCCTCAGCCACGTTCAGTCTAGGACCCACTAACACTTGCCATTATTTGTGACGGCATCACGGACAATACAGACTTCGGATCTGAAACTCGTCATTTGTTGGACCAAAACACTACGTGCTCTTCAAGACAGACAGTTGTTGGTGGTGAACTGATTTATGGAATTTAATTGATTCCGTTGATTCGTGAGAGAAACCAGCCCGACTCTGGGTTGCAGCTTCCCAACGGAAATAAGCAATTTTGTCAATAAATTGGTCTCAGCGGTGCAGCAGGTGGCACAGTGGTTAACACCACTACGGAGGACTCAGGTTCAAACCCCACCTCTTGCTGTAGTTCCCTTGATCAAGGCACTTCCCTTGAATTGATGCAGTTGTATGGGGGGGGGGATAAATCATTACGTGCAAAGTGTTTTTTTTTGTTTTTTTTAAAAAATTTTTTAACCTCGTGCAAGTTCGGCATCCCTCAAGAGCCACTGTGAGCACGTTCTTCATGACCACACCCTAGGAGACACAGTACGGGTTACAAGTGAAACATGGACTTGTGTCCATGTTTATGATTTAAAATTCAACGAAAAGTTTTGTTCCCAAACAGACAAAGGAGAAGGAATATTTCAGTCGCTGCTTTTTATTCGTTCTTTCAGCTAGAAAGTTCCTTTTTCATTTATTCGTTTTGTTTTGCAGTCATTGCACGTTTTGTTCAGGATTTGTTACGTTGCTCTTTTTTTCTCTTCAATTTTGCGACAAATGCTTTGGCACAGCTTAAAGTCATCCTGCTAGTTCATCAGAGCTGCTGCCTTTTGGAATGACTGTTCAGGAATAAATGATTCATCTTTCAAGTGGTGCTTTAGCTTCACAAACTGATAAACTGTCAAAAATACACACATTTGAATGGCCTGTAGCGGAAATACACGAAGATATTTCTTTTAAATCTCCCCATATATATATAGCAGGACTTTCGACAGATGAACTCAAATACAGTGTGAGTATTTAGGGCAGTTACCATGGTAACAGTGACCGCAACTTTGTAAAGGTAAAAAGATGTAGCTGCTCTTACTTCCAAGGTCTAATATGAATATTTACCACGACTAAAAGTCGGTAATTGCCAGTATCCGGCTTTTTGGCACTTTTAGGGACACTTCTGACTTCTGCTGAAAAGAGCAGCTTTGAAAAAAACCGTGGAACTGGAAAGCAGAGCTGGTGACTCCAGAGGTGTGTGAGATGCTACAGTCGGACGTCCAGACGCTCACAGCGAAAAACCGAGTAAACAAAACGTCAGACAGATTTCAACCCCCTTTCACTGCATTTCCATGGCTTCGCCAGAGACCAGAAAAAAAAAAAACTTTAGCGTTTCTCTCTTTTCAGCTTACAATTCTCGTTCCTTCAAGACTACAAAACCACAAATGCGCTTCCGAATGCCGGAACATCTCTGTTTTAAATCTTTGATGCGAAACATGGATCTTTTTTTGTCGGACAAAGGCAGACAGAGGATTATCTGAACTTTGCGCCGGAGCGGCCGGGGTACCGAGCCTGTGTTTCGCCTCATGCATTAGTGCCGCATTAATTTTGGAACCGCGGCCCTTTTCCACTTCAAATAATGAACCCTTAATTATTGACGGTCGGCGGATGAATTTTTAACGAAAGCGTAAGGGGTTCCGCTCGGTCAGGCTCGGGACACCGAGGCATTAGGAGCGATTCGCGACCCAGAAAGTTCCATCCTCCGGGAAGATGCCCACCTGCGGGTCACGGCGACGCCGTGCGAGAGCAGAAGCACAGGTGCATTGTGGGCCCAGGACCCAGAGCCCAGCTCTGCATGTGGTAGGATAAAGAAACAGCTCTGCTGAACATTTTTTTCCCCCTTTTTCCCAGAAGAAGCCACTGTCCTTTCTTAATCATGCACTTAGGCTGAATTATACATCAAATACGTCAAAACCAGGAGAACATACTTGATAAAATGCAATTCAGTCACTTTTTATGACTCGACAAGATAATACTCCATTTTACATCTGGGGACCAGTTGTCATTTATAATTTCTGAACTGGAGAGGTATAATGGACTTACAATGAAACCCTGAAGCTTGGCTGAAGAGCCCTAGATGTGGAGGCGGAAAAACACTGTCCACACGCGGGGCCCGAACTCATGTATTATTATTGATATCAACGTGTACACTTTCAAGCGCAGGACGGAGCTGGTCTCAGCACCACCTGGTCTGCTGGGAGATGCCTGACAGACAGCGTTAGGCCTCGAATGGACCGCTGCCTTTTAACGTGCCCCCCATGCCCGCCAGCGGCCCCCTTTTGCCCGATCCCACCTGGAGCTCAACGCCGACGGCTGGATTCACCAGAGACCCTGAGCCCAAAAAAGCAGGCAACCCCCCGTGTGCAACCGGGCCGGCCGGTTCCAGCGTTACAAACAACATTTCTTTCAGGGTTCGAGTTTTAAGCAGAGACCTGCCACCGTATCCCCGAACGAACTGCGTAACGTGTGTAACGAAATGAGCCGAAAATACTTCGGCCGTGGGTAAAATTTTTATGCGATTCAGGATAAGGGGAAAAGATCACATTTATACCCCGTGCTTTTCTCCAAAGCGACTTAAAATGACACGTCTTCAATCTGGTCGGCTTGTGAATATCTTCCCTTTTATGCCAGAGGAGGGTGTTTCCCGGAGCGATTCAGAGCGACGGCGGGTACTGAGAAAGGGCCAAAATTCGAACCGAAAACGGTAGCTCTGAACACCTCGCCACTTCGGGATAACAAAACCAGAGATGTATTACATGTAGGAACATTCGAAGGGGCGGAACCTGCACATTTTTGAGCACGGCGAGGCAGGGGGGGGCTTCTTTACGCTGTCGCCATTTATTTCTGCCAGCAAACACCATGCGTGACCTACGCCGACTGACATCTTAATTCAATCTCCGAGACCCAGTTAAAGCTCCTTACTGGGCTCAGGAAATATGGTTATGTTCTGCAGACAGGAGGGCCGCAAAGGGCTTCCTCTGATGTGCCACAGGGCCCCCTCCCTCGCCTCATTGTGCCTATATTAACCTGAGCCGTTTCATGTGCGTTTCTTCGCAAGCACGCTGCCTTCTGGCCCCGTCGCTCCGGGCCGCTAATCCTTTCTCTGCGTGATCGTTTTTTCATCAGCCGGCTTGAATTGACAGCTCACAAGGGACCCCCCGGACGGCTTTTGACAGTAGAGAAATGTCATTACCGAGAGTAATAAATAACGAAATCAATTAGACTAATAACATAGTTTCTGCCCAAATTGTGATGAATAGAGCTGAAGGTCAGCGAATTTTCATAAAGCGAGATTCGGAATTTAGGCGCCACCGGCGCCGAAACGCGGTCCCGCGCAGGAGGTGCTTTGCAGCCGAGGCGGTGTGTCTTTTGCATAAAAGTCTGCAGAGAGTATATGTTATCCGAGCGAGTAACCTCCGCACTCAGCGCCGCTTCACAGACAAAACAAAAACAAAACAAGGAAAACTGATAAGTCATTCATATTGAAACGAAGCAAAGTGAAAAGGCGCGCAGACGAGCGTGCGGCATACCTTCACTCGGCGATAAATGAGGCCTCATACATTACAATACCGGCGAGTAAGACAGAACAGCAGTGTTTCTCCGATTCCCCGATAATTTGGTCTTTTCATACGCGGCCTCCTTTGATAGAACAGCAGGAATCAAAGCTCGGCGAAGATGAAAATGAAGAGAGAAAAAAAAATGTCATGCAAATGACTTTTGTTATTGCGCTCTGATTTTTATTTAAATTGTAAGTGATCATTCTGCCTTTTAGTTACAGCTGTCACCCCTCATTAATGTGCATTACAAATTGCATCAAAGTGCATAAGACCGCCTGTGATTAATTTATACAGCACTTCATATAGGGGTGAGCTGCGCAGGTGCAGCCGAGAGCTGCGACTCTTCTTGGGGGATTTAGCGGCTGGGACTCGGCAAATTGGATTTAATCTCTGTGGCACTTGTTATATCTCGGATTTGTTGTCTGACTGCCGGGGAACTTCTGCCTTTATTGGCCTGGAGCGGAGAGAGAGAGAGAGAGAGAAGGGGAGACAGAGTCTGGGGCCGGAGCCTGAAAAGGACACGCGTGCAAACAAATAAACAAACAATCCTTCCTTGGGCAATTACAGTGAGAACCATCAGCCACCCGTTTGTGCAAAAAAAAAAAAAAAAAAAGCGCGCCCCCCCCCCCCCNCTTGGGCAATTACAGTGAGAACCATCAGCCACCCGTTTGTGCAAAAAAAAAAAAAAAAAACGCGTGTCATCCCTGGTCAGCATTCTGTGACCGAGAAAAGACGCTTTTCTTGTTATTTAAGGTTTTTGTTTGTTCGTCTGCAATTAAAAGTGGCTGGGCTTGGCCAGCGTTCCCGCGACTTTCCGGCCCGAAGCCGCTTTGCCAACACGAGGTTAATTCCGTAATTGGCTGCCTGTCAAACAGGTAAGAAAGTTTAAACGGTGGTTCAATGATGTACAGTAATTATTTCGGTGGCCGCAGTGTTTCCCCTAATGCGGCGCCGCCATATGTCGCGATCCATACGGTCGACCGTGTCCGTATTTTCCCATTCCCCGACCTCGCGTCCGCTTGCTGCCCGAGATGTGTTTGGCGCACGTTGCTCGGCACGTGGTTAACCCCGACACGGAAGGCCCTGCACGTGCTTGAAGGAAATGCACAACACGTAAACATTTTATTTAAAGTGCCCGTTCTTCCATTTGACAGCCGAATTAGGCGCTGCGGACGAAGTGGAGAGGGATCAGGGCCCTTGTTAGGCAATCGATGCTGCCGGACCAAAGCGCATTGTAAGCTCGCAGATACTGATGCGGCTAATGGGTCCACACGCCGGTGAAAGCGCTTGCTCGTCTAAGGCGGTGAATAGACAGGAGAAGTTGTGCCTGTAATACGTATTTACGGCACTCGATAACAATGCAACACTCACCAGACCTATTAAGGCCCAGGTAGGAGACTCGGGTTGAAATGGCCGTTGGTGTTCGGAAGTGGGATTCGGGCTCCCATTCATTCAGCGTGTTTGAGATTAGACATCACTGTGGCAAGTGTCCTGTCTTCTCCAGATTTAGATCATCCTGTACATGGAAAAAATAATAGCCCCACAAATCCACCTGGCCCAGTTTACTTAGACTTTATATTTCGTGCAAGGTTTTTGGAACTTGTTCTAAACCGATCCATCTTCATCGTTCATCTGTCAATTCTGTGGCAACATTTTTATGTTTAAATGTCACGAGGTAATACAAATAAGCTCTGTAATCCATGCGGCTGTTTCGCTAAAATGAATTAATAAGAAACACAAAATGCAAATGATCTTAATGCTTATTGAACGTACTTTTGTGCTGGATACTCGTATGTGTTCTAAAGGAGAAGCGTTAATACTCAGCTTCAGATGTTCTCTCGGTTAAAAAAGTGCTTTATTAAGAAAAAAGTGACTACGGACTCAGTGAATCGAAAACAGTGGAATCCAGAGGAAAATTAGACAACCTGTTGATGTTTGCTGGCATGTTGCACAGTGAGACCCTCTCTGTGTCCTAAACACCATTTCCAGACCTGGACTGGTTCCCTGTGTTAAAATCTCAAGCCGTTGTGCTTAAATGCCAAATAATGGTAAATGCATTAAAAAAACACGCACACACACTTGGTTTTCATCGTGAAGGACAAGGCCAAAAAAACTGTGGACTCGCATGACACAACCAGACGTCGGAGCGGGGGGGGGGGGGACTATGCTCTCCCCATCCCCTCCCCGACACCCCTCCTGCACCGCTCCCAAAACCCTGCAGCACGGTCCATTCTTGTGATGTTAAACAAGAACCTGTGAATGTGCTTTTAAGCGCTAGAGTGCACCAAAGAATGAGATGTTTTCAGCTAACATCAAGCTGCTAATGATTTTAATGAGAGCGCCTTCAAGATTCATATTTTTTTCATAGAATACATCACTCTAAAACAAAATCAATGAGCAACATTAATTAGGCCCTTTTAGGCGCCGGCTGGCACATTATCCCCCTGCTTTTCTCCGAGCCACACCAGATGAGTTTGCCGTGTTTTATTTAAACAAAGTTATTTGACATTTAGCTGTGAGAGGAAGAAAAAGGGAGGGAAAAAACAGTAAGAAACACGGGGACAGTTTTTGACAGTTCTTTGTCACGCAGGCGAGAAGAAAAGGGGCCGACTGAGTCGGAGCACTTTGAAGCCCTGGAAATTTGTAATGAAAAATTTAAGATACAAGGCGGGGGGGTGGGGTGGGGTGGGGGGACCGAGCCATTCATTTGGCTCCGCATACATTAGTGCCTGTAATTCAAAGGTTTTGCTATGTGTTTTTGTAATTTTGACTCTAATAAATATCTTAGAGAATTGCTTTGATATCCCAAGATTGTCTCTGTAGCCTGCATCCATTAGGAGGAAAGGGGGGGAGTGGTGATCAACAGTCTCCTGGCTCTAATGAGAAGGTCAATGCACCCTAATTATCCCAGGCAGCTCAGCCCGAACCCCCGTCCGGCCCTCCCCGGGGACCACCGGGAACGCGCACCCGAGACAATGCCCTCCACGGAGCACAGCCCCACCTGGAGAACAGTGGACACACGGGCGAAGCCACCTGTCCCCTCTCCAGGGGGTCTCATTACACGAGCCGAATGCTTTCCTTGTATCGCTTGGCCTGCCGTCCTCTCGCTGTCATGTTTACCATCACCCCGCCGCCGCCGCCGCCGCCGTGACCCGGTTCCGGGCGCGGTCGCCCTCCTCCCGGCGGGCTGTGCGGACCCTGGCTCTTGGTACGAACCTCGCAGTTTGTATTTTTATCTCCATCTCCGAGTCCTGATTGCACGGATGCACCGGGAGACTTTAACATTGTTTGCAGGCGATGGTGTTTTATAGCGTGAGCTCCATTGTTCTCAGGAGAATAAACTTCAGAGGCCTGGGATGTACATTTTTTAACATCTGAGAAAAAAAGAGGGAGCTGAATTCACGGGAGCTCTGATGTTAAATGCATTTTCTACATATGCTTTTCTGGGAGTGCATGGCTTGGCTTCCCCTGGGTTCTGCACATCGCATTGCCCAGAGTGAGTTAAAAAAAAAAATGCAGACATAAGAACAATTAACATAATGAACATTTTTAATGTGTTTATGAGCATATTTAGCTCTTATTAAACACATAATAGGTTAGTCGCTGTTGATGGGGTAAATTATGAATAATCCAGGAATTTAGCAGTGGCTGCTGCATTCGAAAACACTCAAAGCAGGCAGTCTTACGTTTTTGACCAACATTTAACACTCTAGCCCAGTGTTATTGGATGCGTTTGGCTCACGGGGAGCCTGTCTGGGGCCAGGCGGGTGTTCTCGTCTCTCCAGCCGCTGGCCGGAGGCTTTTAGAAGCCGAGTGTGTTTGCACTGTTGGATTAACAGCGGCGGGACTCCTTCACAACCAAACTTTACCCTGATTGCCAGGTGACGGAGGCATCCTTCTGGGGGGCACGGCGAAGAAACGTTTGTTTGCCCGGCCGCCGGGGGGACTTCTGCCTGCTCAGGTCCCAAATTGGCCTGCTTCATCAGCGGGGGTTGTTTTACCATCCAATGGGCCTTCATGGGTCACTGGGCATCTGCTGCCCTAATGCCTGCACAGTCCTGGAAGGAGTTTTCTCCTCCCCTGTCCTCCCCAAGCCTGCAAATAGGAAGGGTATGCAGGGAGGTGGTGGTGGTGGGGGGTGCATTACAGGCTCTGTGTTCGTGACGCATTTATTTCAAAATAATTAAAATGTGTGTGTGTGGGGGGGGGTGTCTGAGGCCTTTGTGCGTTGAGGCTGAGAAACAAACGATCATTTATTTATAAGGAGGAAACAGGATTAAGAAAATAGCACACAGTGTTTCATTATTAATAGCATTCTTTAGGCGGTCTTAATATATACAATGCTGCCATTTTAAGTGGGATGAATATGAAAAGAAAATGTTTGCGCAGCCAGCTAGCGCTGCCTGGTGTGTCAGAAAGATGGAGCTGGTCGATCCCCCAACATAATGTCATATTACTCAATGAAATAAGCAGGAAATGAGTCACAGATGGATGGGTAATGCTTTCCAGCCTCTTAAAAAGCTCCCCCCGTAAATCATCGTCGTCAAATTAAGTTCAATAGGAAGCATGAGCATTGTCAGTGGCAGTAAAATGTATTCATTTATATGGGGATTATGGGGTTCTCCTGCGAGGAAGAGTCTTTTAAGTGTGTGGAGCAAACACAAGACCAAATGGAGAAGCAGGAGGCCAAGCGAGTTCTGCAGAGTGCTGAGTTTTGAGGTCTTTGGGGGGGATGATGGCTGATGTCAGCATGCTGGTTCCATTATTACAAACCGGCGGTGGGGTGACCTTGGGTCTTCCCGATGAAATGTTCTCTGCGCGCTTTTGCCTCGGGAGGGGAAGCCCGGATCGGGCGCCGAGTGGCGGATGACGGAATGATTTGTGCAGACAGCGCAGTTTGAAGAGCAGCTCTGCGAGGCCAGACCTCCTGCAATCCCTCTTCTCCACCAGCCACCCATCAGCCCCTGCATCGAGGTCCAGAGCAGGAGCAGACCACCTGCCGGAGGACTGAGCTGAGCTCATTACCATCCCTTCTTTGAGAAAAACACCGACTGGAGGAGCTGTGAGAAGATCTTGTCTCCCCGAACCTGGCGCCTCCACCATTTGACTCCACCACGGTCCAGGTTGTTGCTGGTGAAGCTTCTCCTGGGAGGGGGGGGGGAGGGGCAGGAAAGTTCAGGATGGTGACGTAGCAGAATCACAAAGGGGAGCGATGACCAACATGGTAGTGTAATTCTCCACGACAGCTTGAGTTCTCCGGCTTCACGTTGCGCATCAGCGTGAGATCTTGTGCTGGGAAATATTTCTGCTGTCACATTTCATTCGTCGAGCTCTGGAAGCCTCCCTCGTTCCTCCAGCCCCTCGTCTCCTGTCTGCTGGTGTAACTATGAGGCGTCTGACATCCCAGATTAGCAACACCAGTGCAAAAGCTTATAAATCCTCCCACGTTGGCAGAGGGCTGTGTGCGTTGTTGCGCGATGCTGGGGCTTGAGGGACACGCAGTTTTTGCTGCGCTCTTGCGCAACATGTTGCCTGGAGTGCATAAAGACAGAAACAAGCTTGGCGGATAGGGGGCGCTGTTGACAGTCCTGCACGGTAGCAGTTACAGTTCGAATGTACATTAGCGGCAGTTCCCGGCTCTGCCCATGTCACAATGTAGCGGTGCAAAGGCAAAAAGTAACAGCACAGTATATAATCATCAAACTGTTTTAGCATTAAAGTGGTTGAATTTAGCGCATAGGCTTTGTTAGCGCTGTCAGACAGTCGGGCACCACAGAGAGAGACATGCCAGTGGTAGACAAGTGGGAAAGAAGACAACAAAATATATGCCAACAAACTCTATTACCCTTATATCACTCATGTGTGTAGCACCGGGTGTGTCGTGTGTAATTTCTCACCGGCGCCTGTGGTCAAACACAACGATAGCAGCAGCCATAGTGACATGTATACAGTAATAAATTATATATGACCAAATTGTATTACCATTAAACTTGTTGCATTTGGTACATTTCTGTGTGCATGCGTGCGTGTGGGCGTGCGTGTGTGTGTGTGTGAAGAAAATCCGTCAGCACCACTTACGTTCACGCCGCATGTGACGTGACTATGTGCTGCGTGTGACATCACTGCTCCCTCTTCACTTCTCATCAGTGGCTGAATCAAAAATTTTCTTTTCTGAACTTAAAGAACTGAACTAGACAAAAACCTTCTTTATACAAAGTTGTGTATAAAGAACAGAGATTGAGTTTTGATGTCAAGTTTATTCAATTAGCTTTAACTTTAATCCAAAAATGAGCTATCTTAAGCTAACAACTATTATTTACCCTTTTAAATAAGCTATTTAGGGTTAGTACAAGCCCACCCAAAGCCACGCCCACTGAGCGACATGGCTTTCAGCCATTGGACGAGAGGCTGATGTTGTGCAGAGGGTTTGACAGCCTCTTCCATGCGACATCCGGCGGGGACCAGGAAGCTTTTAGCAGCCCTGTGGCAAACAGGTCCCACCGGGGGTAGAACCAGGTTCCTGCCCGGCCGTCACGTGCCGTCTCCATCTCGGGAGCCCAGGGACAGATGAAACTCTGACATGTTCTGGAAACCCTGTTATCGCGGGGTCCTGTGAATGTGGTGCATCTTTGTGGCGGCGCATGAAAGAATGATCAGGCAGAGCTTTCAGACAGATGTCAGCTGGGAACAGGGGCTCTTTGTTGGACAAAATGGCAGCATGGCCACGGGGGTCCACCTGTTGGAGGGCCGGAGCCGGAGCTCGTGCTGCTCGCTGTGCTGCTCGCTGTGCTGCAGCTGTTATTACTGACTCAGGACTGTCGGCTCATATTGAACACGAGTCTCGCTTGAGCTGATGGTCTCTGGCGCATCACGTAGAGAAGCACCCCATGACTGAGTTCTCCCCTGGGGGCTCTCGTTGGTCCCATAGTCCCGATTCATTCCGGACGTCTAATGATGCTCTGCTGCCTCACAGCACCTGGGTTGTAGGTGCAGGGTTCCCCTTGCTGTCATGCTGCCTCTTACAGGATAACTGGGTGTTTGCAGAGATACAGCAGTGCAAACAGACAGTGGTCAGTGGTGGTCATGCAGTGGGTGTTGGTTACTGGTGGTGGTGGTGCTGGTGGTCATGCAGTGGATGGTGGTCAGCAGTAATGGTGATCAGACCCCCACAGTATACTACCCAGGATAGACAGTCGATTACTGAAGGTGGGCAGGCATCTACTGCTGGTCGTGCAGGATCTTCTCAATACTGTTTTCAACTGTATAATTTAATATTATCATATATTACTACTGTAGGAATTATTTAAACTAAAATTCCGAAATGTTCAACAGATATTTCACAGCGTAGTTTTGAGTCCTCCACCCAGAATCTTCTGCAGCTGGACACACAATGGACAATAAAGAGAACTTTGCTTTGGTGACCAGAAGGTGCTGCACTGGAGTGAGCCCCCCCACCATTTTACTTGAACATTCCGGACTTTTCACGATTGACGTGTCTGAGGTAAGGTCGTAGTTCTTCAGAGTGGATTGAGGAGCCCTACCTGGGGATGGAGGAGGAGGAGGGGAACTTTCTAGAAAAAACTTTTAGAAAATTGGTGATTCTATTGAATTTTTATTGTGTTTTTTGTTTGCAGGTTTTGCTGTATTTATTTTTAATTGTGGTTTTTTGTTGACAGACATGCAGAGTACAAGAACCTTTGGTGCCAAAGTGGCATTTTTATACGTACATTTTTAGATTCTGCTTTATAAACTCCTTTAATGTTGTGATGCCAGTTTTATCCCTTGATGACAAATGTGATGGTCTGTGAAATGTGAACTGATGTTTTATTATGATTGTTATATTTTATATATTTTAGATCATTAATAAAGTAGCAAAACAGACAAAACAGATTTAGCATGATTTTTGTACAGTGTAATGATTTTATTTAATGCCTTGCATGATTTACCACTGTTTTAAGTAGTTTTTTGACAGTTTAGATAGTTTGGATTTTGTACATGCAGGGGATCATAAAATGGTGGAGATGTTCTGCAGACGTTTAAAATGGCGGTTTTATTTTTGGCAGCATTTTGGTGCGGAAAGTCGGTGTTGTTCTCAAACGCGGCCAAAGGCGGCCTTCGATGGAAAGCGACGTTCAGGTGTCCATCGTGTTTTCAAACTACGACTGACAGACGTTTTATTTTTGCGCCAGTGTGGCATGGATGTCAAGGCGGGTGATGGGAAGTTCTTGACCTTCAGAGGGCCAAATTATAAGGAAACGAATAAGTCACCACTGCTGGGATCGTGGAGTTCCACGTGATGGTTTGAACGGTCGACTTGTGACCGATACCTCGGGGAAAATAAAGTTGAGGTCAAACAAAAGAGACGAAGCGGAGAATTTCCATTTCGCCGGGTGTCGGCAACCGGCAAACACGGACAGACGCACGGCCGAACCGCCACGCCGTGGGCTCCGGTGCGTCCCGGCAGCGCGAAGCGCGTCGTCCGTTCAGCCGGGGCCGCCGACGTCCTTTATGCCACGGCGGCTCTCGATTAGCGCGTGAGTTTTAATGGAGACTAATTAGCGGCCCCCTTTAGCCCCTCGTAATGATCACACGAGCTGTCACCCGCCACCTGATACAATGATCCCCCTGCTCTTGATATCATATTTTATTCCTGGGCAATTACACCCCCCGTCGCACCGCGTGTGTTTATTGCCTCGAGCACACATGTCAAATTAAAGAGCCGCTTGTGCACCTGATATTTAATTATTGCCTAACTGCTCCGCACAATGGGGTGATGTCAAAGCGGGCCGTGCGGGCGGCGCACAGCGGCTACACGCGTGTGCAAACGTGCAGGGTGTGCACTGTGTGTACAGGGTGTACTGCGATTCGCTGCATCCACACGGCATCCACACTGTACGTACGCTCTTAGTACACAGCATGTGCACTGTATGTACACTGCACGACTGCACGGTAACAGGCTGCTCGCTATTCATTCCGCTCTAACACTGCGATGGTGCATTTTGGTATGTTTCCATATAGTTGAAATGACTGTTTTTAAACGTGGACGTGCAGCTTTTATTTCCTTATTCCTTTATGTCAGAAAAGAAAAGCACAACAATCATTTTGCAGGATTTTTTTTTTTTACTATAGTTTGGTTTGTAAAAATCTGGTTTTAGCTGATTTTCTGTTGTTGTTGTTGTTGTTGTTGTTATGGCGAATCTAACGGTTGAAGGGTTAAAAAAGCCAGCACGCGCCGCGCGCGCGCACGAGCTGGTGCTCGTGGCCGTTCGCGCGGGGACGCGCTCACGCGGGCGTTGCGGCGACGCTGTAAAAATAACGCGGGATGTTTAGTTCGGTTTTTTTCAAGATGAATTCGCTATGAAATGGCCGAGAACCGTGGACGGTTCCGTAAAGTCTCGCCCGTCCGTTCAAACGCAGCAAAGAGCGATTTATGAAATGTTGATAAAATGTTTATTTAAAACAAAAACAAAAAAAAAAAACATTTTTGGAGCGCAGAGCCCCGCAGCTCGGGAGCTTTGATGGAGATCATAATAAAATCATCATAAAATCATAACGAAATCATAATGAATGGGCTTCTCCAAACCCAAAGCAGCTTTTCATTTGTTTCCCAAAAAATCACATTTATCACTCCGTCAGCTGCGTTTATCTTCATATTATTATGTCACGTAATACTTTTATTCTGTTTTAAACAAATAAATTAATTAATTTTCCAACCCGACACGGCTTATTAAAACAACACGGGGCGACTGACCATCTTCTTCTGCTCCAGCTGTAATAAACATACAGTTATTTATCACTCCGCATTAATTCCTTTTATCAGTTACAAATGTTCGTCGCAGATGTAGCTGCTTCATCCGTCATTTTATTGCTTTATTCTGCGCAGACTGAACCGCCACCTGTTGAAGGGACCCTCCTCGGTCCCCCACAACAACAACAACAACAACAACAACAAAAGTAATAACAATAATAATAGAGTTCTATAGCAGCAGCTTTTACTTTTTGAACTATATTAGCAATAATTTTGAAAAGTAACTTCCCATTACAGTCATGAACACACATTAAGAGAAATTGCAGTCTTTCTGGTAAAATATCAAAGCTTTTGATATTTAATCACAGTCTTGTGGTGAAAAATAAAAACTAACAGTTGGGGGACATGAGTAAGCTCATCTGAAACTGTGTGTGTGTGTGTGTGTGTGTGTGTGTGTGTGAGAGAGAGACACGGGGTTTTCTGGGTTTTACGCCTGTCGCTTTGAGGCGGGAGGAGGCCGAAGCTGCAGGTTCTTTCATTTTGTAAGGCGGGTGGTCTGTGTGGGGGGGGGGGATCTGTGGGGGGGTCTCCAGGGCCTCAGTATTGAACGGCGGGACACTGGACAGGACAGGGGGGCTTCAGGAGGCGATTTGCTGGGATCTGGCCTCCTTTGGCCCGGAGAAAATAAACCCAAGTATTCCTCCACTAAGTCCTCCACTAAAACCTAAACGGACCCAGAAGAAAACAGGGTAAAACCCAATTACACAGTAATAAGAGGGGCATCGATCCTCTGTGTGTGTGTGTATGTGGGGGGGGGGGGGTGCAGGGTAACAACAATGGCTGCAGAGCAGGGTATTTCAGCCTGACCCCCCAGCACACCCCCCTTCCTTTGCAATGTGGTTCCAAAACAGGGAGGAAAAATTTCTCCAACCTGGAAGTGGCCATCAGCACAGTTATTGGAATGGTGTGTTTGTGGGTGCACCTGTGCAGTAAACACACACACACACACACACACACACACACACAGGGAATGTGTGCACGACGTCCAAGTAACCACTTCAGAGATGGTCCCGGGTGCCAATAAACCCCAGATGTGACATCCTGACTCCAAAACCGCAGTCGCAGCATATGGTAATGGTGGCAAATTTATTTTCTGGACCACTGTGCCGTGCTGGTGAAATAGCGACGCGAACTGCACGCTTCCCGGGGACGCAGGTAAAGGCATTAGCGGCGCTGATGGGGGCAGCAGTCCTCAGCCCGGGCGCTGAACTCTTTCCCAGCTGGTGTTTTCCAGCGTGCGGGGCGGACATGTCAGCGCGGCTCCACGGCCGAGTGAAAAAACGACACAGTTTCACTGAGATTTTTCTTCGAAACAACCTACGAGGTTCGACCTGCTTGTATGGATCTGGCCCCCTTTCCACGGCTGGGTAATTCCTAGCATATCCACTCAGATTTAAAGAGGGGATTGGAACCCACAACCTTCCGAGCGTGAGGGTCAGACCGCTGCACCCCCTGCCCTGTCCTGTCTACCAACTCTTCCACAGTCACACCTGTTCTGGCCTGTTTTATCTTTATGATGCATATATTTGACACCGACCACATTCAAAAAGAATATTTTCACAAGTTTACAACTCCGAAACTAAGCGTCGTATGAGCATGGGATCTAAAGCAATTTGTCGGCTCAGCGCAGTACACGTTCGTACGAGACCTCCGAAAGCGTTCGCTTGTTTCTGGGCCATTCCGTCGATCAGTCTCGGTGTGTGTGTTGGGAGCGCAGGGGACACAGGAGACCCCCGTTTCAGATCTCCGTTGTGGGTTCTACTGGGTCTCACGCTGCATCCTGGGCACGAAAGAACCGCACGTCGCACAGCTGTTGCTGGAAGGAGGTGTGTGACAGCGCTGTACCTGTCTCCTCCTCCTCACAATCACACCTCTCATGCGTCGCTGGCTTTTTTTTTCCACATGCTTATGAATTCACACAAAATTAGCTCGATGGGTTCGCGGTTGCAGTCAGCGGCAGCGTATGAAGAGCAGACCACTTGAGGCGGCGAGGCCTGCGTGTTGTGTGTGCGCGACAGCGGATATCCTTCGCCTGCACGGACACGCGTGCGTGACAATCGCTCGTGAGTCACAGGGTGGCACCGGCCGGGAGGGCCTGACGCGGAGATGCTTGGATTTTCCCAATTAAAATATCATTAATTCACCATGTTCACAAGCATTTCTCAAGGCGCCTCTTTCTGCAACGTGGGCGGCTCCTGCTTTCCCCCCAAAACATTTTGTTCCTCCCCCACGAACCCCTGGGCCCGCAAAAGTGAAGGAGTTTAGAAATGATCCCCGTTCTGCTTCTCGAATAACTGTTTCGCAGTTGGGAGAAACACACACGGACAGAACTGTGTAACAGAAGGAACAGGACTTTGCCAGTGTTTGTTTTCTCTCGGCTGCATTTTATTTTCAGGTGAATTTGTGGCGCCACCATCTGTTCACTGGTGGGAGAGCAGTTTGTAACAGTACAGCACATGAAAGTTGACAGAATGTATTATTATTATTATTATTATTATTATTATTATTATTATTATCGTGAGTGCTGTGTTGGATCATCTCAGGATTGTGTGTAATATATGTCAAATAAAGCAGTTGTGAGTATTATTTAAACACAATGGGTTAATATGAAGATGTTAGCATGTATATATTTTTACAAGCTACTAAATCTAAATTGTACTTTTTTTAAGATTGACGGATTAACACAAATTTTAAAATATCTGCACTTATAACATGCAGTGTATTCATTAATCTGTGCGGTTAATGCCTTAAAATATACATCTATTTTTTTTTTACAAGGCAGCAGTACTAAATTTAGCTGTTTTTTGAAGACATTTATGTACCCTAATGATCGCACTTATTTGAAACAGCGGCGTTAATATTGATTCTTTAAAAAAAAAAGAAAAGAAAAGAAAAAGCAGCTAATCACAGAATGTGCCGGACTGGAAGTCCCTGCAGAAGAAGACGGGAGCAAACAAGACAGTGATTGACCTCAGTGAAGCAGGGAAGTGAGATTTTCTAGGTTACGCTTCAGGTTATTTTACAGCGGGGGCTCCGCGCCGCCGCTCTGCGCACTTCTTGTCGTAATTGGCGCTCAGGAATAATTGATTGGCGGGATATGAAAATGCCATGGAAATGTCAATTTTCAACCCCATCGATTCGGCAGCAATGTGCTTGGCGTCCGCGGAGAGTCCCGCAGCAGCGGCGCCGTTCGGCCATCGGACTCAAAGCACAGCGAAGAGTGGGGTAAATGATGGTAAGGAGCGCCGGGGAAGGTCCAGGAGGGCGCGATGCTGGGGTGGAAATACGATCCAGAGTGAGGAGGGCCGGCTGGGAAGGAGTCGAACCTGCGTCAGTCTGGGCTCAGATGGAAAGATTTCGGTCGGATTTAAAAGTTCGTGTCAGCCGGGTGTGTGTGACGTCCCTGCCCGGCTCTTGGGGTCTCTGAGGTGTCTGCACTCCTGACGTCAGGTGTTAAAGCAGCCGCCAGGAGCCTTCGTAGCATCGGCTCCCAAGAGCAGCAGGTGGCGCTGTGGTTAGAGTCGCCCGAGGGGCTTGAATCCCACCCCCTGTGAATTGCCACCGGTAAAAATTACCCAGCTGTGTGAAAAAGACACCGTAAGCTGCTTTTGAGAAAAGCATCGGCTAAATGGAAAAATCATATAAACGTCGTCCGTCCGCTGCCACGTCTGATGCCTGGATGTCGGAAGGAGGAAGATTAATTCGTCCCTTCAGCGCGCACTTGTGAAAGGTACGCGGTGCTTGTTTACGCACCTCTTCAAATCAGCTCTCCAAGTCTTCCTGGCATCTAGGTGACGATTTTATGCATAGTGTGTTTGGAAGTGCGCCGTGCCAGGGACTCCGGGGGAATGAAAGGAGGAGAGAGCTTGTTCTGTCTGAAGGCCCCTCGTCGTGACAATCAGATTCCCTGGATGCTGCCGGTGTGTCGCGACCCAGAACGAAACGCACGGTAAAGTGCGTGTCGCTCCGCCTGTCAATAGGCAGAATAAACAGACGGCTCCCCAGACGCGAGCTGGGCGAAAAGGGCCTTACATTTGAATGGCTGCCTGTAACACTTTGTTTAGATCTCTTCCAGACCCTCAGAAAAAAGACGCACATGTCAGAATGTTTCAAGCACCCCTATAGAATAGCCGTTTTCCCAGTTCCACCTCTTTGATGATGAAGGGTTTTCAAAATAACAAGGATGAGGGTCCTACCGGCCCTGCGAGAGCTGCCGGGCTTCTTCTGCGAACAGCTGAGAATCCTGTGGAGTCACTGCCGGACCGCGATTACGAGCGCATGCCTGGGGTGTGAACATCGGGATGAGCAGACGGAAGGAGATGAGGAGGGGTCGCCAACGGGTGACGCTGGAAATCGGTCGGGTCTGAGGATGGGGCCGGGTGGAACGCCCCCAAAAAGGGCATGGAGGGCCTGGTTGGTTTTTCTTCTGGGGGGGGCTGTGGTCGAGAGCCCCCTCTGGAGCACACGTCTCCACGTATCTTTGTCGACTTCCATCCAGGATCAGCAGGAACATCTGGAAGGCCACGTTAAGCATTAGCACATTACGGTAATGAAACTGGGGAGTAACAGCGACATTTCCAGGGCACTGAGAACTTCTCCGCTAACAGGGAGCACATGCAGGGTAATGAAGAGCAGTCCGAAGGACTTTATTCAGTTCAGCTTCACACGCACCTGATTTTGGGAACCCTCTGGCCATGGGAGGCTTCGTCATCACTCTTTGCTTGTTTTGTGTTTTTATGTTTCACATATAAACCTTTAAACACGGGAGTCATTTTATTTCTCGGATTCATAAGGTTATTAATCATAGTTATGGAACCTTTAATAAAGGCAGAAGAAAAGCAGGAGGTCCTGGAAGAAGACATTGCTGAAGAAGATCTAATACAACCCCCCCCCCCCCCCCACCCNCTTTGCTCCCGTTCGTCCTCAGAGGAGGAGTCTGCTCCCAGCACCCCCCCCCCCCCCCCACACACACACACACCACCACCTCTGTTAATCCTACCCAGTTGGTCCTAGAAGAGCATCCAACCCCACAGCCTTCCTCAAAGGATTCGGATCTGAAAAGATAGAGCAGGGGGATCATGTTTTAAAAATGGTTCATATTTAACTGGAACGGTAATGTTGTAAAATTACATTTTTTTTAAATGAAAATAATTAATTTTGCACACGAGATAATTTTATCTAAGGCTATTTACAGAGCTTCCGGAACGAATCCTCTCACTCAGCTGGATACCGTTTCCCCCCCCAAATCGGGTTATTTCTTCATTGTACAAAAGCGGGACTTGTCTTTTTCACACGACTCTTTACTGTTGTGCTGAATGTTCTGTAGACGGTCAGAAATGAATCCGCCTAAACATTTCTGAGTTGCTGTTCTAAGATAATTTCCACCGTCTTTTTCCACCAGCTTGGTTTTATCATTTATACGATGAAACAGAATTGGGATTGTGGATTTTGGACTCACTTGTCATCCGTGAACTACTAGGTGACGTATTCTAAACTAGTTAAACTTGCTGACCAGGTGTTTTAGTGACCTGGGGGGTTGGTTGGTCTACAAAAGACAGTGATGCTACATGAGCCTTAAATATGACAGCAGACGGGTTAGTTACCTGGTTTGGATCAGCAGCCTCGACCAGATTGGCCATTTTTAGGGGCCGATGAGCGAAAAAAAAAACATAACTTGATCCGTGACGATGAGCTGATCTCCGGACACGACTCGGGAATCTTGATCTAAAGAGCTTAAAATGTTTTCCAAGTGTCATGAAGCCCTTACAATAAAATAAAATGGATTTTACCTCTTGCAGCCACAATTCGGCATTAAATAATATACCTTTGACTGCGACATAGATGAAATCCAGTTTAAAAAAATAGCTGCTAAACTTTTGAGTGACACCTCTTTTTGGAAGGTTTTTCCCCCTCTTGCCACCAGATGCATAATGAGAAGTGACACTTTAAACAGATGGCTTCCTGTCTGATAAAATAGCTGTTTTATTTGTCAGATCAATGTTAATATCTGGAGAAAAAAGCAGGCGATGAGAGCGCTGCATGCCAAATTTTCACCTCTGTGACAGATGGGTGTGACAGCTACAGACAGGGTTTACACGCTTACATTACGGACGGAACTCAAAACCAAGTTTGCAGCGGCATTCTGTGAGTTCAGGGACAGAAATTTTGATTGACCTCCTGTAGCGGTCGGTACTGGGAAAGATTGACCTCCTGTAGTGGTCAGTACTGGGAAAGATTGACCTCCTGTAGCGGGCGGTACTGGGAAAGTCGACCTCCTGTAGTGGTCAGCACTGGGAAAGATTGACCTCCTGTAGCGGGCGGTACTGGGAAAGTCGACTTCCTGTAGCAGTCGGTACTGGGAAAGATTGACCTCCTGTAGCAGTCGGTACTGGGAAAGTCGACCTCCTGTAGCGGTCGGTACTGGGAAAGATTGACCTCCTGTAGCGGGCGGTACTGGGAAAGTCGACCTCCTGTAGCAGTCGGTACTGGGAAAGATTGACCTCCTGTAGCGGGCGGTACTGGAAAAGTCGACCTCCTGTAGCGGTCAGTACTGGGAAAGATTGACCTCCTGTAGCAGTCGGTACTGGGAAAGTCGACCTCCTGTAGCGGTCGATACTGGGAAAGTCGACCTCCTGTAGCGGTCGGTACTGGGAAAGTCGACCTCCTGTAGTGGTCAGTACTGGGAAAGATTGACCTCCTGTAGCGGTCGGTACTGGGAAAGTCGACCTCCTGTAGTGGTCGGTACTGGGAAAGATTGACCTCCTGTAGCGGTCGATACTGGGAAAGTCGACCTCCTGTAGCGGGCGGTACTGGGAAAGTCAACCTCCTGTAGCGGTCGATACTGGGAAAGTCGATCTCCTGTAGCGGGCGGTACTGGGAAAGTCAACCTCCTGCAGTGGTCGGTACTGGGAAAGTCGACCTCCTGTAGCAGTCGGTACTGGAAAGTCGACCTCTTGTAGTGGTTGGTAGTGGGAAAGTTTAACTTCCTGTAGGGGTTGGTACTGGGAAAGTGTTGACCTCCTGTGTCACTCAGGCATAAAACTGTGCCGCACAGGACACACCTGTGTTTGTTTCCTGAGACCCCATACATGGCGCTGTGCGCTGAACCCCCTCACTCCTCACTGATCGGAACCTCACAAAGAACACGACCTTGGACACCGGTACGATGCGCAGCACACCGAGCGCAGTGCTGGATAGACACACTCTGGGTCGCATGCTTCCTCACGCAAATCCCACTCCTCCTTTCTTAAAATACTCCTTCTTGAAAGTGGGACTTTGATGTGCAATATTCCGTTTGATTCTCTTTCCCCATTTAAGATTTCGACGTGTGAATTATTAACGCGCACGTGTCCTCGCACGGAGTAGCCAGCAACAGGGTTCGTATTGTTTCTGTGCAGGTGGGTCCAGCAGCGTTGCTGTGCACACACAGCTGACCTAAAATCCCAGAGGCCTAAAGCTGCCCCCCGTGTGTCTTACATCACCACTGGATGTACCACTAGTGTTTGTGAGAGTGTGTGTGTTTGCGTGCGCGATGGAGGTGTTTTTTTCAATTACTTTCCAGGCTGTCCTGGTACACAGATTGACAATAATGTACTTTTCTGCCAGAGCTCCGACACACCGCATAGAAACTTTGTGATCAAAAGGTTTCACCTTATGCTGATGGAATATTTAACATATTGTTGGAAGGGTAAGTCTGACACACTTTACCGCGCTGGAATCCGTCTTTGATTATGTGAGACAGAGAATCTCAAGAATTTAAATTATAGCGCTGAGAGGAAGATCACTGCGGACCGACGTCGGCCGATAATTAATGATCTTCTGTTGTTTTTTTATCGCAGCACTGATGCAATTGACCACGTTTTGGTTGCGCGCCTTATTTCAGCTGACGTCCCCTCATTTACCTCACACTTTCCTTCAAACCAACGCACAACATCGGGTTCAGACACCGAGTTACTTGCACTGATTTGCCATTTATACAGCTGGGTAGTTTTTACTGCATCGGGTTGGAGATAAATGCCGCAATGAAGGAACAGCAGGAGGTGGGATTCAATCCCAGCCTGCTGGACTGCAAAGATCAATCAGTTATATGTAATATAATTATATATGAAATGTGTTTTTGACAAAGGCTCCTCATGCTAGCTGGGCTTTGCTGTTATTCTCTCCGGTTGTTTACGATACTGGATACGCCAAACTCCCTCTCCATCACTAGGTTTCCCGCTCCTTACAAGCGTACTGGGTTCCTGGAAATCAGGTGGGAAGGTGGAATCGCGATCCCAGTCACTGTTACAGTGTGAAATTTGAACATTTCTGCCACATTTGGCCCTTGTTACTCGGAGAAGCCAGAAATCAGCCTTGAATTCGGGCGTAAATTGGTGCAGGGGTTGGACGATTTCGCACGTCTGCTCGAAAACTTGTAAGTCAAAGACTCGCGTCTTGAGGGACACCTGTACTGCTTGTACCAGAGAAGCTCTAATATCAAAGCATATAAGCAGGTAAAAACTTGCACAGATGAACTGATCTGTCCTCGAGGCGCGTAAGTGCTACGGATGTTGGGAGTGTGATATTTTTGGCGATAAACGCAGGGTTCGCACCCCCCTTACTGGCCCACTGCTGTGTGCAAACGTAGACTTTCTGCAGTGAATTAAAGACACTAAGATATTGCTGAAGTTCACGGTAAACAAAGTATTTCTTTAACAAAGGGAGACGAATTCTGAACGTGAGGTGACTTGCAGTGTTACACCGGGTGGTGAAATGCAGTTATGATGCTGTTGTGAACAATGTCCATGCACCACAGTTACCATCTTTTACCGGGAGAGAATCTGGCCAAAAGGGGGCAGAAAAGAGTGCCAGGGGATTATGGGACGTGTCGGTTTGCGAGATGAAGTCCCGGAAGCCCTAGGAGCCAACGTCAACCTGCTTCGAGCACCAAATAAACGGCACAAATTCAAACGAGCCAAAAAGACCGAACGGAAACGGGGATTTTTTCTGTCGGGGGAATTTCCTCCATCCCACGAAACCCCAAACGCAGGGCATCTGGGTTCAGAGAAGGCCATCCTCGGGGTAAAGTGGAGGGACACGAGAGAGGCAGGTCGGAAAGTCGGGAAGCAGACAGATCAATTACGGCAGCGCGAGGAGACGTGTGCAAAGACGGAGGAGGACGGCAACTGCCAGCTCCCGCTGTCTCATCTCTCATGTGCAGGGAGCATCACAGAAGACAGGGATAAAGGAGCCTGGGAAGCGGGGAAGAGGTTCTCCTCTGTAACAAGAAGTCAGCTTCCTCATCACAAATATATGGCATACATAAGTAACTGGGGAGTGTGGGCGGGTTCGAGGGCCTCAGGGGAGTGCCGGAGAACAATTCCCACAAAAGGGGAGAACAAATGCAGAGGTTGTAAACATATGCTGTAAACGAACAGGGTTTGGAATCCGAATAAATGTTTGCAATAAAACATTTGAAGTGCAGAGTCTCGCTCCCCACGTGGGAAATCCATGTCGAAGAGCCACGCAGGGGACAGCGGACTCAGCAGGACCCAGGAGGCTGTTTTCCAGTCTTGTCGTCTCCAGGGACACCTTAAGCCCCCCCCTCGGTCAACACTTTCCCAGTGCCAACCCCACCTCCCTACTGTGTTCCTGCTGTACTCCTAAATAAACCCCCCTGTAATATTCCCCCCCTGCACCAGCTGGTTGTTGCGAGGTAGCAGTTAAGGACACTGATGTGTAGCCTGAAGTTCGTTGGTTCAAGTCCCTCTGCTCCTGCTATTGCCCTGCATAATGTGTGATATTAATAAGAATAATAACATGCATGAACGTGGAAGGCAGCACACGGATGATACCACACAGGTATGAAGAGTAGAAACATAGGCTGATTCAAAAGGAACACTTTAATAACTGTGTTACTCAGTCAGTTTGGACCACATGTTCATATGGAGTAATACATTTATGAAAGTGTTTGGTTCTTTTTCAATCACTGCACCACCACCATTACAGCTGAATGTTGATGCCTCCCTATCCATCAGATATTTATTTTAGCTATCATTACATATATTACCTGTGCTGTACATACATGTAATATATGTAACGGTAGTGTGGAGCTCAGACCCACTGGTGGCTATCAAAGGATCTGGGTTTGAATCCCCACTCCCTGGGCGAGGTACTTACCCTCAGTTAATACAGTAGAAATGACCCTGCGGCACAAATGGGTGAATTATTTGGAAGCAGTGTTGTCTACCTGACGCTGAAAGTCGCTTTGGACAAATGTGTGGGTAAAATAAATCTTAAAAACGATATGTGGGTGTCGTGCGGCCGAGTTGCTCCATGCTGGGCTCGGTCTCCTCTTGCTGAGCTCCTCATTCATGAACCCGCCGGGTTTTTATACATAATCAACTGACAGTTTGCGAAGCACTTACCGTCACCCTTTCGGTTTCCGCCACACAATGAAGTCGCTTTCGTTCTGTTGCAGCAAAACATTAATGGCAATTATGGAGGCCGGTTGGTGATGCGAAGCCGCCACGCAATGAAGCGTCATTACATTTAATGGAAACCGCGAGGGTTCGCTTGTGCTGCTCACGGAAGGGGAACAACAACGCGACGTTTAAGATGACTTGCCGTAATGAAGGAGCGGCACGTGCCGGTTTTTGCAGGGCTGGCCGGCGTGGTCGAGACCCACCTCCCTACTGTGAATAAACACCACGGTAATGCGCAGAATCACTGGGTTAACGCTGACGTGACCCCCCACCCCGCCGTCACAATCGGGATGCGCAGCGCTTTCGGACGTCAACAGGAAACAGGCCCCCCGGAAGCGCAGGTGTCGCCTCCCGGGTATTTTAAATGGTGCGCAAGTGAGGATCGACACGGGTTTGAATGTGGGTGGAGCTGGGCTGGATTAACCACTTTTAAAAAGAATACAAAAAGAACGGGGGGAGGGGGCACGGGTCTCATTTAACACCAGCATAGTTTGATCAGTAGTTACATTTACATATAAACTTTATTTATATATTTATATATCTATTTATATGTATATATGATGAGTCATATAGTGAGAATCATATGATTCAGAGTCATCTGGTGAGAACTGAACGCTCACAAATGTCCAGTTCAGTAACACCGAGATGGAAATGGGCACAATTTTCAAAAGTCAAAATGTAGAAAAAAAATTAAGGGGTTACAAGTAACTACAAGTTGGTTTTTAAACCACATGTTCATATGATACTTAACTGGTGAGTAACGGACATATGAAAGTGTTTGACAGGAACCAGCCTGTACAGGTCGGTAAGCTGATACGTGCATTTCTGACCTCAAAGCAATTTATAGAAAGGACTGCACACTAAGCTAGAGTTGCATTTGTTTAACTTATTAATTCAGAATTAGCGCCACAATGAAAGACATCGTAGTAGGAGGTGGGTTTCAAACCACCTGCTCACCCTCATGCCCATATGCAGCAGGGCAACAGGTCAGAAGCCCAGCTTTGTTACTGGCTGTGATGTCTATGCCAGTGTGTGTGTGTGTGTGTGTGTGTGTGTGTGTGTGTGTGTGTGTGTGTGTGTGTGTGTGTGTGTGTGTGGTAGGTACCCGGACGAGGCCTGTTTAGCCACGAACCAGAAGCGGGTGTCATAGTTCAATGGAGGCCAGTTAATGCAGAGCTGCCAGAGCTCATTTTCTCATGACCGGGGCACAGTTTGTATATAAATGCTGATATTTGAAGGTCAAATTAAAGTTGAAAAGCCCAGTAATAACAGGTAATTAACCCTTGTTTTGTTCTTAGCCCTCAACAAAACCACACGCGCCGAAACACGGCAAAGGGTCGTCCTTAACATTTCGGACCGCGGAGATGAATTTTCAAAGCTCTGATGCAGCCCTTTGATGCGGGTATTCTCTGTAGATTAGATAGTATTTTAAGATCCCCCCCTTTGTTTAAAAATTCATTTTTATTATCTCTGCATGAAATGCTGGGCAATTCCCCACATAACCGAATGTCAGGGCAGTTAACATCCCCGATCGAGACCATATTGCTCATAACTAATGGGGACTTTGCGGCTCTCCTGCGGTGGCCCGACTCTCCGTACGGCGGCCCGTTCTTCACACAATCAGTTCCGTCCTCCTCAAAACACCACGTCCAGCTTTAGTGAACAAGACTGGATCCTCACTTCCATAAAGTCTGCAGAACGGCCGAGTCCGACTTGGCCGGTGACCCGACGACTGATATTCACGCTGCTGGCATCCGGACCGCGATGCTCTAAAACTGACTTGTGAAGAATTGCGGTCCAGAACGCCACTGATCACAGATGACGTGTTACAAAATTGTGGGGAAAAAGCCTTTTTTTTCAAGAAAACATGATGTTACACCACAGGAACAGACTGGTTGCCCAGCAGGGAAATTGGTGAACTGTTGCCGAATAGTTCGAGTCCAGTTTGTCGGAGATATCCGTCATAAAAATGCTTAAAATGTATTTTTCTTGAAGGAATTAAAGTGAATTATTTCACGTGGGCTTTTCTCCCCTCCCTAAGCCCTTCTAATACCCTGGGGGTGGTAGAACGGTCAGGTGGACAGTTGCTTCACCAGGACGCTGTGAACACTCATCTAGGTTGAGCGCCGCAGCTGTGTGACATCTGTACCTAATAAAGTGGCCTCTGTGTGTGTGTGTGTGTGTGTGTGTGTGTGTGTGTGTGTGTGTGTGTGTGTGTGTGTGTGTGTGTGTGCGCGCGCACACAGTAGATTCGCTATATACACATTGATATGCGCTCACTCACTGGCCACTTTATTAGGTACAGAGGTACAGCATCTGTGCCATAATATATATATATTGATACATGTTACATCTTAATATGTTTTGTTGGCACTTGGCCGCAGTTTTTAAAACTTCTGATTTTTATGCTTTTGTTCCCCTTTTCTCTCCATTTTGTTGTTATGCAGTAAATTGAGGCCTCTGGACCGGTAGCAGAGTGAAGTGACCGAACACGACGATAAAGGGAGGAGTGACAGTACGCTGGGGCTGTGAGCTGCTGTGCCGGACCAAAAAAATGCAGCTTAAAATGAAACGACATGTGGCAGAGCCGTGTTTTCCAAAGGGAATAATGGAAAGTGGAAGAGGAATAGCGACAGTGTTCTCCGCTTTGCTGCTGAAGTCATTGTTGGAAAGTGTAGAACATGTAAATAGGCAAAACAAAACAGTGAAGCTGCTTTGTTGGTTTTCAAACAGTGAAAAAGACACATCAGATGCTGTATGACAACACAGTGAGAAGCAGGAGGCGTCAGGAAACACCCCGCCGTGCAAAACACATACAGCACTGTACTGTAAAGGATATCTGCTACCGTGGTATGTTCTTCAAAAATAATATTCTGCCTATCAAATGCGATTTAAAATGTGGGAGATTCTCGTTGGTTCTGTTGACTCTGAGGGGTCTGGCTGCTCATCTTTGGGAATAAAAGGTCTTATGCTGAGGCGCTGTGAGGTCTCTGAAACGGCGTACAGCAGGGTTCATGTGTACCATGTTGGTACTATGCTAAAGGTACCCAACATATGGTCAGCGAACCACCCGGAGGTCCCTTCAGTCACACGCGGTGGGATGGGAGATCTTTAATGGAGCCTCGCTCAGTCATTTTATATCTCGCCCCCTGCAATACTGGTGCTACAATCCACAGTGATTTCCTCCCACTTTCGGAAACTGTGCCACATGTTTGTGGTCCCATCTGGTTCACACGCACAGATTTATCACTACTCCTTTCGGCTCAGTGTGATGTTTTCACCAGTTTTTAATCACTCGATTCGAATCTCCTCTGCACCTTCTGCCTAAAGAGCCGAAAGAGGGCCGTCCCAAGATGGGCGTCCAGGCGCAAGACGGATGCCCAAAATGAGCCCCCCCTGGAACATCACCTCCGAGGGACCTGCTGTTTTCCACCCGCCATTCCTTACTTGTGTCACAGCAAGTTCAGGTCCCACACTCAGTTGTAATGCATCTACGCACCGGGAGCATCCTTAATGGGGTATTCATTCTCCGTAAGGGTTTAAAGCGTAATGATCCGCTAAAAGATCAATCGTGCTAAGGATCCGAAGGAACTTTCCGTGGGGGGGGAGAAAAATCCCCTTTCAAACTGCATATTTAAAAGAGTCTGTCAGCTCCAATAGAAGCGAGCAAACGGCACAGAATAGCCAGACACCGGCGACTGTCAGTGAGGGAGTTTCACAGCAACATATTGAATGGGATGGAAAATCACGTCTGACCCTCCAGGTGAGCAGGCATGCAGGACCAGCTGTGATTTAACTCCAGGCTCTGGGCCTCAGATCCATTGTTAGGGTTTTATAAAGCCGGGACTTGAAATCAGAAGGTTGAACCCATGTCCTGCTGTAGTAACCTTAACCACGGTCCTCACACCGAATTAAACTAATACCCTGCCGTCCATTATCCAGCCCTGTGAGCCACCTTGGATAAAGAAGGTGGCTACACACAGGTTAATAATAATATTCCTCTCACCTTTCATGTCAGTCAGACCTACAAGACATTTGTGAATAATAATAATAACAACGGCAGCAATTTCTCATATTAAACAATATCGTCTCCTGACTGTGTTCTTACTCCCAGTTACTCTGCAGTGAAGCACAAGGGACAGTTTAGAAAAGCCTCACTTCTTCACACCATCTTAACAGGTCCGCAACCTTGGCGTTTCTGACCAGCAGCAAGACAAAGGAGGGTCATCAGTCGCAAATTTCCACTAAATACGCGAGTTCTGTCTCCTTTGTTCCTTTTTTCATAGAGTTAGCGCTTGCTTTGTGCTACACAGTTCTTTTTTGGGGGGGGGGTGTTTTATGAAATATGACAGCCTGCCTGGTAAAACCAAGAGAGCAACTTTAAAATGTGCTCAAACTGTGGGAGAAGACAGTGCGCTTTTGTCTGAAATGTAATATTTACACAGCCGCACATGAAAAGGACTGCTGAATATAAAGTCGCAATTGTGAAGTCCTGTTTTTTCTCAAAAAGAAAGGATGTTCTATTATGCTCTTTTCTCCAAGTGGATATTTTCCGGGATGGTGAGATTTATTTAAGTTTAAACATGACATCAGCGACAGATCAAATACTGGTTTTCACCGCGGGAGTCCGGGACAAGTGAACCGACTCTACAGGGCAGCTTTTGCACGAGTGTGGAAGCTGGACCCCACGAACAGGTGCAACCTGATAAATATTCACTTTTTTTTTTATAATACAAAATAAACTCGTGTTCTGTTGGATCACTTAAGATGTATTTAATGTTGGTATCAGAACGCTCATTCAGCACTGCGCTTTTTTATAATTCAAAGTTTTTAGATGAATATTTTGACTCGCATCTCTACGTTAGCTTTTTGGGAGCTTCTGCTACGCGTTTATTCCACGCGAAACTCATCCAGCATCTCGCTGACCTTCAGCAGCTGTCGGCGGAGATTTGAGGACATGAGGCTCCGTGGGGTCCAAACACCGATGTGGAGCAATGTTAGTTCAAAGCTGGACCCCCCCCCGTCCAGACAGAGCCTCATTTCTTTTCTTCTCACCTGCTTGCCGCCGCTGGATTTGTGTGGAAATCATCGCCGGAAACCTCGGAAGCATAGAGCCGGGCGGTGTCGGGGACTGAGGATCCCACCGCCCCAAGGAATGTTACCCAGCATCACCTGACCTGTGTGTGCGGTGCAGCCTCGCAGGTCATGGTTCAGGCCCTCCTGATCCCCCACCACGCAGTCAAAGGCTGTCTTCCACTGACCCGAAACCCGGCATTCAAGGTCTGCGCAAAAATGCCCCCAAACACCGACAAACTGAAAAGGGGTTTTTATCACTGAATGGCTGGGGGTTTTTTTTGGACGCTGTGTAGTCATAAATTCCATGATTTCTTAGTGAATTGTGAGTATTTCCACTGGCCACTCCAACCAAGTTAAGATAAGCAGGCATAGAGCGGTTAGAAGCACCGCTTTGGAGTCAAAGTGTTTGAACCCCTGCTGTACTGCTGACCCTGAACTGATATAGCAAAAATTACCCAGCTGTATAAATGTAAAAATCACGGGAGGTAGATCCACGCAGGATGAATCCCGTCTCCCGTCCTCTTCTTCTGGAACAGGCTGCAGACCACCGAGCTGGACAAGGGGCTGAATTGCCTAACCTTCCTGGGCTTATTGGACACAAGTTTGAATCCAGCTGTCTGTATAGTGAAATTTGCCTCCCACGGTCCAAAGACGCGTACTTCAGGACAGGTGGTGGCTTTGAATCGGCCGTAGTGTGTGAGTGTGCGTGAAAGAGTGGAACGTCTAACACTGTGAGACACTTTGGGGAAGTGCATCAGCTTAAAAATGTGTAATAATAACGTGAACGATAATAAAAATACCAGTCCTACTTAAAAACGTTGCATGGGAAGCGAGAGCAGGCGTCTGTGGCTGGAATAACGTTGCCTTTCCAAGCAAATTTCTCACCCTTGAAGACCACAGTTTTTACGCCGCCTGTCACCTTATAACGCGGAATATAAAACTAAGCGAGGAAGAGCTGCACGCTGAGTTTATCGAACTTTGAGAATTATACAAAGGCTATGCATCGAAAAGTTAGAGCCGGCAGAATGACGCGGATAATAAATATGGAAATTTAACACGGGCTATTAATATTAGCGCTCTTTAATGGGAGCCGGTGCTGAATTATCTATAGGACTCTGTGATTCAAAAAGGACCTTCAAACCTCGAGTCGAGAGCTGTGTCTTGTAATTGAATAATACATTACATGTGGCAATTATTTCTCGCTACAGCCAGACTGAGAAATCAATAACCATGGGATCAAATCAGTGACTCAAGGGTTCCTTTCAGTTCTCCCCGGCCGCCCACACCTCCACTTCCACCTGGCGCCGCCGCCGCTCTTCCCCACCTTGACCTGCACCATGGCACCATTACCGGCCTTGCAAAAGCCGAACGTGACGCATCAACCGTTCCCGCATTTCTCGCCCTCCTCTTCCTCCTCGCGAAGGTACAAAACTGCTTTCCTGCAGGAAACGTCGGCCGTCGTGCTGGACGGTCTGTCTGAAAGTCATTCCTGAACACCTGGCCTGTTTATTTTTATCATTAGATCCTTAGCCAAGCGGCCACCTAGCATTGTGCTGTTTATCAAGGAATCGATGGCACTTAAGCACAAAGGTAATGAAGCGATTTTTGGGGTTTTTTTTGGAAAAAAAGACAGGTTTTTAAAGGCAGATTATTCATTTTTGTTTAAAAAGCGGTTAAACGGCTGCTCTTGAAGGTGAGGGGTTGGAATGAACGCCTGTTGACCACCAGGGTAAAGACCGAGTCGCCGACGGGGTGTAAATGACAGCATCTTGGAAAGTTCTTATAACAACTCAGTGACACACATAGCGTTGCCTAGTTTGAACTCTTGTCAGAAGACATTTAGACACATGCGATGTCGTGTTGTGTACAGACATGCTCTTGTGCACCCACACCTGGCTGCCGAAAAACACGACAAAGCCAAAGAAAGTTTTTGACGGCCGCCTTCATGCCGTTCATTTCGTCAGGTTGGCAAATGAAATGCGCTTTGGTTTGGCATATTCAAGGACTGTGAAAAGATGGATGTCGGGGTCATTAAAAGTGGACGCAGCTCCACGGGTGAGGAGACCAGGGGCGGCGTGGAGGACGTGCTGCGTCCAGCCACAGACCCAGGAACCATCCGCTTTGCCCCTGCGGTCACGAGACTCGTCCCAGACCGCTCCTTCTGGTCGCGGGCGGTTTTCCTCTGATGGAAAACATCCTCTTGCAATGTATTTGGAGAAAATTGAGAATTTTAACCTGAATATGATTTAACAGGTCCTCGTGGAATTAGACCACAAATTTAACCTCTTGAGATGAGATGTTTTGAGAGGAACTAGAGTGTCCCATAAAGTAGGAGCCCATTCTGAACATAAGGCAACAGATCATTCATATTGCTGTGACATTCCGTAATATTGAAGATTAAAATCCATTTGTGGATATTTGGCTTGGAAGACAAGGCTGGGAGGGACATTCAAATATATGTGTGGCTGCAGTGCTTCTCCAGGGTCTTTTGTAAAACATGAACGAGAAACCGGTGAGCTTTTGCGAAAGAAATGCAATAATGAGGAACCCGCACCTCACCGTTAAACAATTTCACGGGAATCACAGACGTTCAAAGTGTTATTCCCAGTTCTTTATAAACCCGCTTTATTTTTGATATTCCGAGAAACAGAAGTATTCTCACAGAGGCTGCACGAAAGGCGTTTGGTCTTTTGAATCGAAGATTAAGGTCTTGATCTTCCAAATAAACTGTGTAAAGCATGACAGCGGTAATACGCAACAGCGGGGCAAGAATCTGTTCCTCGTAGGTTTGTTCGACACACTGGTCGGTTTGAAAAGTCAGACGCCTGTGAACCTCGTCCAGTCCTCCTGGTTAGCGGTCGGCAGGCCCTGTGTGGTCGTGCTCTGCTATGTGGCTCCACTGCCATATTGCCACACGACAGGGCGGCCGGGTCAATGTGGTGCCCATCGACAGTCCCGGGGCGGCACATTTATCGTGAACTTCAAACCCCTTCTTGCATTAGAAGGGGGTGGCCTCCTAGGGCTGAACTGGCTGCTCACCTGAGACCCTGGTTATCACCTGGGGGCTCTCAGGGGGCCTGAATCCTGGCAAAGAGAAGTGTGGGTGAGACCGGGGTCGATAAGTAGAGCACGGACTGCGGCCCATGGGGACAAGAAGGGTGCCGGTGGTGAGGAAGGGGGAGGACGCCAGAGTGGCCAACCGTGCAGAGGGGGCAAGGGCCGCCCGCGAAGCGAGGATCATCACCAGGGCGGCGGCGCTCAGGCGCTCCGAGGTGGAGAGAGAGACGCGAGCAAGCGACGGAGAGGGTTTTACAGAAGGTTAGCACATCCACGGGCTCCGCGGATCAAGGCGTACACAAGCAAAGGAGCTGACATCAAAAGGTCCTGTTTTAAAAAGAGTGCGCTATTCTGTATGGTGCATTCGCTCTGCATCATTAATGCGTTTTACGTTGAGGGAAACTTGACTACCCGTCGCATTGAACTCAACTGAAAGCCCCCCCCCAGACACACACACACACACACTCACACACACTGCTGAGGGAAGCGAGCGGTGGAGAAATGTTTCCTGGCAGGCAGACGGGTGCGGTGGCCGGGGTGAGATGCCCGGAGACAGGAGCCATGGGACGGGAAAACGGAGCATCAGCGGGGGCGCCGCCTCTGATCGAGTGGCGCGGAACGGGGGCCGACCGACGGAATCCGGCGTGAGGATGCAGCAGCCCGGCAGCCTTGTGATGTCTGTGACCTGCCAGTTCAAAGCCTGAGCCGGACCCCTGGCCCCCCGGACCCGTGGAGCCCATTGCGGGCGCCTCAGACAAAAGCTTTGTTCGCAGCTGCTTTGTTCATAATAAAATAAAAGCTGCAACATTGTTTCCTTGGAGATACACAGGACTTCCAAAAGAGAGCTGATATATTTAAAAAGGAAAGAAAGGAAGCGGGACGGAGGAGCGAAAGGCCTATTGCGTGAGCGGACGGTACGGCATTATAAGAGCGCGGGCGGCGCTGAGAGGCCGGGCTTTGACAGTCCAAATTGCACTCGGCCATTAAGAGGTTTGCATTGCCTTTGAGCGATTGTGTCGCTCCCTTGTTTTCGCTCAGTGGGAGAACCATAATGGAGTCCTTATGAAATCTTAATGTGACACACACACACACACACACACACACACAGTTCACAAATGCGCGGCATCGTTCTTGATTTCTCTCTGTTTCTGCCTGTCCAGTTATACCACTTTCAGAGCATTTTCTGTTCTTGCGTAAATGTTTTTTTTTTTTTTTAATTAAAAAAAAAAAGATTAAATGCTGTTTTATAAATCGGGCTCCCAACAGTCTGTCTGATTTGAGAACCAGACCTGTTTATTATTTCCTTCAGATATTATGGGATGAATTATACTGTGGTGTCTTTTCAGTCTGACATTCTGACAAAATGGGACAGGCGGTTGTATCCGCTTCATTTTAAAGTGTTTGAGAGGCAGAATATCATGAAGAAGCAACACAAATGATAAAGTTGCTCCCGACACCTTCTGGGGTGGTAGATGGTGTCATAGTTACACTTCACCACGACGCACTCGAAGGACCCGGGTCCGCATCCTTCCTCCAACCGTAATGCCATTCGCAAGCAACGAATTTACCGTGAGTTGATACAGTAAAAATGACCCTGATGTAAAAATGGGTAAATCAGTGTAAGCAGCTTAACATCGCAGGTCACTTTGGAGAAAAGCATCTGCAAACGGAACGAGTGCAAGTATCTGTGGGCAGGGTGGATACATACTTTTCTTTACCTGCCTTATGGGACCTCGGGTTGCGATTTGGCTGCTGCCTTTATCAACAGGCCTCCCCAGTGGCTTGTGGGTAGCAGGGCTGTCGGCCCGAGAGCTACAGTACGCACCGGTCATCTGTGGAGATACACAGTCTGGATCGGGTTTTGCTGGGTGGGGTCTCATACACCTTAATGCTCACAGAGACCAGTATGACCAAGTGACCACTAGTGGAATGGGTGCAAACAGTGTTCTGTTTTAACAGCGTGACACCTGATGAAGCCTCTAGAGTTCAACAAAGTGGACGCCTCACACACACACACACACACACACACACACACACACAGATGCAAAAAGAGGCAAATGTGTGTTCACAGCTGCTCAGTCGGCTTGGGGTGTCATTTACTGAGTGACCAAAGAGCTGAATAATCGGCCAAAGCTAATAGAGAAAAGGGTGTGTGGCAAAAAATACAGGAACACACACATTCCCACACACACTGCAAGTTGCTTACTGCTGGCACAGATGGGCAGTGGCAGTGGATGGAAAGAAGGAGCCGCGTGGGGCTCAGAGGTGCTCAAACTGAGGCATGTCAAAGGCGAAGAACGGGACCCCCGTTGGGAAATTCGAGGAGGAGCTGCTCCTCTAGAGATGCCTGCGTGTCCGAGTGTTTGAAAAAAACAGTATGGCGGGAAGAGACAAAATGGGGCGCGTGCCATGCCGAACGGTATTGTGCCCGACTGGACAGGGGGCAGCATTCGCCACCGTATTCTCCACCATGCGAGGAAGCCGATGGTGGCTTCAACCCCCAGCTGAGCGTGTCTACTGTACCTCTTTACACCTGACAGCAGTCAGCGCCCTCCGTTCATGGCCATATTTGGACCCCTGTTATGCAAGACCAGGCATGTCCTTGCAGGTTAAGTGCAGGCATTCCTTTGTGTAATGACCTCCTGGTCAGTGAATATCCCGAGAGGCCACATACGGTAAGTATTTATTTAAGACAAAAATCACAGAAAAAAATTAAACATAAAAGCAAAATTAATTCACCAGAAAATTTGAAGCTTTTGCAATATATCCTTCTTTTGATTACATTTACATTTACATCTTATTCATTTCGTCAAAGCGATGAGACTACATGCATGAATGGTTTATACTGCTTTTAATTTAAAAAAAATTCAACAGTAGTGACAAAAACGGTCTGGAATGTCACATTTGTGCCACTTTATTGGCAAATATGCATTTTTTTAAAAATCAGTAATGGCATACAAACTTTATAAGGTGATGATGAGCTTTTCTGTATAGTTTTGGGGGCGAGGAGACAGCGGTGCTCTCTACACGAAGCTCTCCTCCATGTTGGAGCACAGCAGGAAGGAGTCCACCAGCCGCGGTTTGATGAGCTGCTCCTGGTCGGCCTCCTCGACGCTGTCGGGGCTCACAGCCGCTAGCCTTCGCAGGGCCGCCTGCGGGGTGAGAGAGGAGTTAGCCACCCCGGGGGGTAAGGCCTCGCCACTCGGGATCTTCCTCCACCAAGACGCTCCACAACAAACCGTGTTTTGCCGAAACTGCACCCCAAAAGCCAGGCCAGCACTTAGACGTTCGGCCAAGCGCCACAACGTGTCCCGGAATATTACACGTTCATAATGGTCAGTCCCTCTTTTCAATAAAGATGCACGCCAGGGTGCTGCAAAGTCTGAACCCTTTGAATTTTTCTGCACAAATTTGACGTGAAAGGTGAGTTAATCTTCGACTGACTCATCAAAAAGATAGAGAGAGCCCAGAAGAACAAAAACCACACAGAATGTTATACTTTTTCTTTTATTTATTGATCAAAATGGCTCAACATTAAATGTCTGTGTCAGAAAAAGTATGTGACCCTACGCCTTCAGTAACTGGTGACCTTCCTTGAGCAGCAACAGCTTCAACCAAATACTTAAGGTAAATGTTGATCTCTAGTTGGAGGAATTTTGGCCGGTTCCTCTGCTACACCTGAGTGATGCTGGGGGGTTTCTTGCATGACCTCCCAACTTCAGGTCCTTTCACTTCCGGATTTTGGACACTAACATTCTTGGACATTACGGTCTGGATTTTGACTCGCTCCGAAACTCAAAATTTCTTCTGCTTCAGCTGTTCTTTGGTAAAACTTGATTGTGCATTTAGGGTTGTTGTCTTGGCGTGAGGCCATGAGCTTCAGCTCACAGACACCTAACATTCTCCTGTAGAATTTGGTGAAACAATCCAGAATTCACGGTTCCGCCAATGGCAGCAACAGCAGCAGAACAGGCCCAAACCATGATGCTGCCACCACCATGTTTCATGTTTGGGATGAGATTCGAATGCAGTGGTTGGTTTTTCCCAAACACGACGTTTCTCACTTAAGCAAAAAAAATCTCTATTTTCTACTCAATCTGTCCACAGCACATTCTTCCAGAAGCCTTCTGGTTCACCCAGATGGCGGCAATGTTCTTCTTGAAGAGAAGTGGCTTCCTTGCCCACTATTGTAGTTGGGCGTTTTCCAGATGTTGGACGATGAACACTGACATCAGCCAGTCTAAGACAGGCCTGCAGGTCCTCAGGCGTTACGTTGGGGTTCTTTAAGATCTGCTGGTTATACGCTTGGCTCTCAGTGATTTTTGTTGGACAACCACACCTGGCGAGAATGACAATGGTGTGGAATCTTCTCCATTTGTGCCCTTTCTGCTGGACAGTGGATCGGTGAAGCCTAAAATCTTCAGAAACAGTTTTATAACCTTTTCCAACCTGGTTAGCATCAGCAACTCTTTTTCTAAGGTCCTCAAATATCTCCTGAAGGCTCAGGGTTATGTTTTGCAAATATCCGAGGGCCACCAAAACTCCCAGCTGATCGTCACCCCATTGAGCGACACTCCCGCCTCTCCTCTCCCCCTCGACCGACCCGACAGTCTTAGACGTTCACACACTGTTTCTGACAAAGACATTCAATTCGGGACAATTTCGACCAACTGCTGAATGAAGAAGTATAACTTTGTGTGTTTATCTCCTTTATTGGTTGCTCTGTTTTTATGCTCTGGGTGAAGATCTGTGCATATTTTAGGGCAAATTCATGCAGAAATTCAAAAAACTCACTAAACTTTCTAGCACCATTGTAGTTACACTGAAGAAATCCTGGGTTTAATAGCAGTTGGACACCGAAGATAACTGTGTATGTATACTTATTAATTATTACTTATTACTTATTATTACTAATTACTTACTTATTTATTTGACAACTTTGTCCATTGTTTCTATGACTACCTGCTTCCAGGGATTTACCCTTTTAAATATCTGGGTATTATTACAGTATTGGTTCAGGGTAAATCCCCTCCACCGAGGGTACCACAGCAGATTCCAGGGGGTTCAGCCAAGGACCTTCAGCTGTAAGGGGCCAAATGTAACCGCTGCGCCACCTGCTGTCCCACTTGGAAGACTAGTGCAGGTATGTTCTCTTCTGCAAAGGGTTATACTGTGACCGCTGGCAGTGTGGCGCCACTGAAGGTTATAGGGTTGAGTGCTGCTCCCCACTGCCGTCACCCACCCTGAGATGCTGCGGCATGATTTTTAAACGGGAGGGTCTCTGGTGGGAACCGATAATGGCACATTATGGTCGGGACATGTCTTCCACGGCAGGCGTTGTATTCACTAGGGGTGGACGGTAGGAGTGTGACATGCAGCCGGGATGCCTACCAGACAGGCCACGAGCACAGAGTCACTGCTGTTCCTTTCAGCAGGCGAGCGGCACAGCTCTATGAGATGGGGAACGGCTGGAGGGACAGAGGAGATCACAGCTGTCACCGGTTCACAGCCCTCTAACTAAGAGACCGTCCCGGCTGGGGGGTCTTGACTCACCCTGCAGCTGAATGGCCTCCCGGGCCACGTCGGGGTCCCGGCTGAGACGGGCCAGCGTGACAGCGGCCTTCTGCTGCACCCGCTCGCAGGCGGCACCCTCTGAAGAGCTGGACGAGGAAGGTTTCTCAGCCAGCAGCAGGAGCAGCCGCTCAATCCCTGTACGCACACACACACACACACACACACACACACACACACACACACACACACACACACACACACACACACACGTACGCAGAGACCAGCTCATCAAAATTCGCTGTCACCCCCAATGTCCATCTTCATTGATGTTTTCACCACCAATAATGGCTCCCGCTGGATGGGAACACAATCCATACAGGACAAGGCAGGATGATGCCAGTGACATAAATAACGAATCCAGAGATAATTTAATTTTCTCGGGGACAAAACTGCCTGCTTTTCTGTGGTTAAAAATGGCTCTTTGCCTCCCTCTTCCGGTGAAGACCAGAATGACAGGTCCCACACACGCACAGTGAGCACGGGGGGCGGGGGTGCGTGAGGGGTAAGGAGTTCAGAGCAACACCAGAAGGCTGTAGGATCCCATCCCGTCAGAAAGCGTCCAACACACCCGATGTAAAAAGCTGCAGGAAATTTGTGAAATGTTTGGAAAAAGAGCTTCTGGCCGTTATTGTCCAAAACACCTAATTTTGGTGCATTTTCTCCCCACTCGGTGGGGAGCGAAGGGGTGACATACACACCACCTTGCAAAGGAGCCGGGGTTGAATCCCACCTCCTGCTGCAGCGGCCTTGATACAGCTGGGTAAAGTGTGAGTTTGGAGAACAGCGTCAGCTGAATAGCGGACACCAGCTCGGAGGTGTGTGTCGGTGTGTGTGTGTGCGTCACCTACCCTTCTCCTGAAGGACCTCTGTGGCCGACTGCTCCAGGACAGACAGGTTCGCCAGTATGGTCACGACCTGGAGAGAGCAGACAGGCCTGTGGTACCCGAGCAACATGTCCAACCCGGTAAAAAATGGGCCAGAAGGTGCAACTCAATAACATGTCTGTTAGTTTAGGTCTCAAAGACGAGGAGAACTAAATGATCATTAGAGCATTAAAATAGAGACCAGAATTCATGAGATTAATAAAAACTGAGTTACTTTACAAATTAGTTTATATCACAGGTTCATATGATACAGAGCAGTGAGGAAGCTGACGGCTGATAAAGCTGTGAATTTTATTTGCACTTAATGAAGAATCGTTTTTTATTTGAAATGATCTATTTTTTCTCCCCGAATCGCGACTAAATAGATTTCTCCGCGCGCCTGTTCTGAATAGCTCCTGCTGTCCGTGTGCGAGCCGTGCCCTCGAACGCCCTTCGCTCGACCCCCCGCGTCAGGCACGTGTCGGGTCACACGTCGCGGCTCCTCCGTGAGGCCCGGGCGGCGGCGAAGGGGTCAAACTGGCGAATCGCAGGCAGTTCGGCTTCCGCCGGCGCACAATGGACGCCGACCGCTCCGACGCCCCATTAAATTTATCCTCACGCAAAGCAACTCCAGAGTTCCGGAAACTTCTCTCCGAGATCAAATGCAAAAAAAAGGGAAGTTTCATTACCACTGACGCAGCAGCGGTCACATTAGGCACTAAAAGGATTTTAAATTAAACCCAGAAGATTTGCCGGTCAGATTTCACTATAGCGCCGTATAAATATGACATGAGCCTTGTTTAAAATTGAATGGCCGTCTGGAGGAGACGGAGACCAGGACCCGAAAGGACCGGTTCCTCCTGTCGGACCTTTAGGTGGGCACATCAGTCGCGGTCCTTCTCCGGTGCCGATAGGCCGCGGTCACGCAAACCGCCCCTTCGCGTACACTCAGGATTCGGGGCGCCCGTCCGATGATGTCATCGGCGTCGGTGTAAGTGAGCGTGAGGTATGCAAATTATGCAAATGAAGGCGTCCTCGAGCGCTTAATGGGTTCAATTACAGAAGTAGTTTGGTCCGTTTTGACCCAAACTCTCGAAACGGAGCGTGTATGGGGGAGGAGAAGCTGCAGTGAAGAGCTGTGGCGAGGGGGCGAGGCTGCTGCCGTTTACCGTGCATACCCTGGTATTTTACAGCAGAGCAGGCCCTCTCAGCTGTGTTTTACCGTGTTTACCTGCAGTGTGAGGGATGGACTACTAAGTAATATCGAGGGTTTTGTTCTGTTTGTTATGTTTTTATATTCTGTTTACTTATTTGCTGGTATGAATGTAATTGTTATTTTTTAAAATATGATCGTAATAGTGATGCTGGTTACATTGACACAGTTAAACATGTTGGACTTTATTAATTTGTTTGGAAAGTTTGTGTCCTGAGTTTTTACATTTTGTCGGATAATTTTGAATTTTCGGAAATCTGAAATTTGTTTTACAGCCGTATGATTTGCGCCTGCTCTTCTAATGACGGTGTGAAAATTCCGCTTCTCTGTGTTTGTGATTCACTCGTTTCTTGTAGTTTATGATCCTGCTGGTCGGCGCCTGGGCTGTTTGGGGGGGGCTTCAAAAGCGCCTCAGCCTGTGTGGAGTTTGCATCTGTCCTCTGGTTTCCTCCCACAGTCCAAAGACGTGTGTCCGGCTTATTGGTCCCTCCAAGTTTTGTGTGTGTGTGTGTGTGTGTGTGTGTGTGTGTGTGTGTGTGTGTGTGTGTGTGTGTGGCTGCCCTGTCTTGACATCCCGTCTACAGGCAGGATAAGCTGTTAATAATGGCTTATATTTTTTAGCTGCTATATTAATAATGGATTATAGAAAAAAAGATTATTGGGTGTTTTTGTTTTAAGCCGTATTGAGGTTTTTGTTCATCGGGATTATTTTAATATTAATAGTACTAATAGTATTGCATTGCTCTAAAAAGCATCTTAAGGTGAGTCAGTGTGGATGAAATTTATGAGGAGCCTGAATGCATGAAAGGTCTGCATTGACAGCTGGTTAGATGTTTAAGTGTTCACGCGTGATTATTGTTTGGGACGAGGAGAACGTGGGGCATCAAAATTTTGCTTGCAGTCTTTAGATTGTCATTTTATGAGGGTATTCGCCTGGGTAATGAGGGTGAAAAGCACCTGGTCTTTGGAATAAGGCGTGTCGACTCGCCGGCGGTCCCTGCAGGCCTCCAACAGGATGCGTACGGCGTCCAGCTGCAGGAGGATCTCGCACGCCATCGCGTCGAAAAAGGTGATGTTGGCCAAGGCCGCAGAAGCCAGCAGGAAGGTCTCCCCGGAGGAGGCGTCCCGACACAGCTCTGCAGGGGGGTGGTAAGCATTACAGCAGTTGCCGACTGTCTTCTGGGAAAGGGGGGGGTGGGACGGAGCGCCGACTCACTGATGAGGGCCGTGACGATGTCCTGCATGTTCTCCAGGAAGCTGCCCAGGTGCTGGGTGAAGGTGTGGTGGGGGGAGGTGATCTGGGCCACGACGGCGGCCGCCTCGGCCCGCGCTGCCTCCGCGTTGCTCTCGTCCGTCAGGATGTCGGCCAGGCACAGGATCCCGTCCACCTGCAGGGGGCGCCACAGTTCTGACTTAAACCTGCCTATTTCTGCTTTGTTCGGGCGCCTAGACTGCGCGGCTACGAAGGACACAACCCCCCCCCCCCCCCCCCCCCCCCCCCCCCCCCCCCGCCCCCCCCCCCCCCCCAGG